>ML261365.1:0-10688 GCA_005239495.1 Nicotiana undulata | reverse complement strand
GGGGGGGGGGGGTTGGTGATGATATGAGGATACGGCAGCAATGACTGCCATATCGACCGGAATATAAAACCCGAAAATAAAGTCATATCATCGGGACTGGGGACTACGCGGCCAGCCTCGTAGAAACAAGTTGTACAAGTTAGCTAGAAGAAATGGCAATTTCTTTTTAACACAACGAATGCTTTTGTACTTTTGAAATGGAAGGAATAAATTAAAGTCCATTTATTTCTATCTTGTTTCTTGTCTGAGCGGTGAATTAATTTTATCATTTGAAAGTTAAATAAGTATTTTAAATGCTAGTGCCGTAATGAACAGGAGACGTCCTCTTCAAGAGCACCGTAAACATAAGAGGGCCCTCTATTATGAAACCCTCATGTTAAAGGGTTGATTTAGGAAGAACATATGTGCGTAATGCAAACACTATCGGGGAAAACTACACCCGAAGCCTCGCATATCTCGGCGCGAAAAACTTGCAAGAATATTTAAACAAAAATAGTAGAGAGAAAAGCTTGCGCATAACTTAAACAGGAAGTACGCAAAGAGAAAATATTTCACGATACTTAAACGAAAAGATTCTTTTATTCACAATAAACATGCCAAACAACACAAGTACAAAGACATGGGAAAGAAAAGAAAGCAAAAACTAAGCTACTACATCTCCAGAACCCAGAGGAAGAGAAACATCTGCACCCCTGGAGAAATGGACGGATCCGCGGCCGAATCAATATATTGGCCTTCATTATTTCGGCCTTCAGCATCATCACCTTACGATTCTTCTTCAGTTCTCGAGAACTCAGAACCGGAACCAAAAGAGTCGGTAGCATCAGGCCGGACCGGGAGACCTCTTCAGGCAGTTGAATCCAGCTCACGGGCCTTAGCGATTTTAGAATCAAGGTCAATGATACTCTCTTTGGCCTCTTCTAAGGTTTTTATCCTTATACTATACATAGAATATGTTTTTTCAACAATTAGGGAAGCTGCTCAGTGCTGAGGTTCTTCTTTAAGTCGGTCAATCATGGCAGAAATTATCCCGCTCGGATCTAGTGGCCCGGAGGCTGACATCAAGGTCACGGACAATGGAGTTAGAAACTTTATTGTGCTCAATGACCCTCTTATGCCTGTCTTCCAACTGGCATACTTCTCTTCGTCAGTGGTAGCTTCTTCAGCTTTGGAGTTTAAGGCTGCCTCCAAATTATTCAATCTTTCAGCAGAGGCAACCTTACAAGCGGATGCAGCAAGAACGACATTATGGAATTCAACCCATTTTGTCCTAGACTCTTCAAATTGAACACTTAATAGGGAAACTTCTTGTCCAAGGGTCACTACTTCTTGCTAGCTTTTCTTCAACCGAGCCTCCAACTCAATGGTCTCAACAGCTCATGCTTCAAGTTCTGAGAGATGAGCAACAATCTGGTCTCGCTCGGCCAGTAGTTGATCCCGCTTGGAGGTAATTTCCTCCTTATCAAGAATCATCCTTTGAAGGCCCTTGGAAGCAAGAAAGTTGGCCTGCAAAACAAAAATGCAAACTCAAAACCTTGCCATAGCAAAAATAGAAGAAACAACAAAGGAAACAAAGATTATACTGCCGCGTTGTGCATGGCGTTGTTCAACAAACACTCTCCCGAGAGAATTCTGTATTTTATTCCTATCTTTTTTTGAAGACAAAGGCTTCAGATAATTAGCAAGTTCCACTGGCCGGGATAACATATGGCGTTTGGTAATAAACAGAGAGGGTGACGTTCCTTCTCCTTTGGGGATCTTCCGAGGGGGCAAAATAATTATGCCCCAAATTCCTATGAACTGGGACTGGGATGAGGTATATCCTACTCTCGAGCAACTGCGGCCGGTGGATATGATGTAGTAGTTGTTGGTCGCGAATGTAGCGTTTGTGAAGAAGGACATGAAGCTAATGGTGTTGTAGGTTGAGAAGCAACTACGAAAAATGCAATGCTAGTTGTTGGTTGCTCGTCAATCGAAGACGGAAGGGAGCCGTAATCAGTCTCACGGTACCGGGAACAACGACTGGGATTCGGAAGCGAGACTTAGCATTTTTCACCATATCGTACTCCCCACAGAGTGTCGAGGCATCATCCTCGGTTGGTGTAACTAGCTCAACAAATTGAGCATTCTGTTGAGCTGATGAAGGTCGTCATATTCTATGTAGAGAAGCCCCCTCATCACTGGCTTCTCCGTCATCGTCGATCACCACGATGTCTATGGCCGGCTCGGGCGCGACGCTCATCACCACAACTTCTGATGATAACTCTAGCACGACACTCTTGTCCATTTTATTTTTTCCCCGGGCGCGGAGGAACGTCTCCTTTTTGGTTGCTTGTTCTCCGGCCAGGGACTCCTAGAAGAAGCACTTGCACCAGAAGCAGGCCCGGAGACACCTGTTTGGGTGAAATCCTCCTACATCAGCCTCGTTGCATCTGTAAGATCATCTAAAACGTCTTTCTTGGGGATGCCAACTTTTTTTGGGGTAGACCTGAATTCAACAAGAGAGAAAGGTTAATCAATCTTCCTGTACGAAAGGTAAAGACAAGATGAGTTTGACCTACCAAGATTTTTGGCCTTCCACCCATATTTAAGGGCCAGTACTTCCACATGTGGGTCTCGGGCGTAGTGACATCAAAATTCTTTTGGACCCACTGGTCCAAGCCTTCAACCCTCGGTGGTGTCCACCGAGTTGCTGAAATAAGTGAAAGAAGAGGGATCAGTAACAATATGGGGTGATCTTTAACTAGAAGAAAATACAAACAGTGAACTTACGAGTACGGTTCCACAAGTCCAGAAAGGAGGGAGTCGTAATGATGTCCCTGGTGGAAACTGCAACAAACCGTTACATCCACCCTCGGTCGTTGTCATCATACATGCTGGTTAGCAGAGCATTGTGGCCACGTTTGCTGAAATGTATCATTCCCCCGCAAAATATCTTGCGGGAATAAGGGTTCGTTAATCAAGCTAGGGTTAGCTCCTCACCGGTCTCCTAGCATAGACTCCTAAGACAAGCAATTGTCCTCCATACAGAATGACTTACTTGTGCCTGGCATACCTGGTAACATAGTAAAAATTCCATGATAACAGAATCAAGCTCTGCGCTCAAAGAAAATGGTCCCCAAGTGAAGGGATACGTATAAAAATATGTGAAGTCCTTCTTGGGTAAGGTTGTCCGCTCGGCCATGTCAGAGCGATGGTGTTTAAATCATGGAAATGGCAGTCTTCCTTCACAACAGGAATGCTCAAAGGATAGATGGAAGAAGGATACATACCCGCAACCCACGTGCGAGGGTTAGCGAAAGGACACTTCTCTTCAAAGTCCTTAGTTGTGACAAGATTCTTTGGAATGATGGTGCTCACAGTAGGAGGAGCAACATCATCATTTTTACCTTTGTTCTTTAAGGAACTAGGGTTTCTTGAAGAAGTGGTCATTGTTATCAGAAGGGAGAAAAGGTTTTTTTTTTCCTTTTGCTATAGATGAAGATTAGAGAAAATTGAAGATAGCTACAAGTTGAATAAAGAGAGTTT
The DNA here is from genome assembly GCA_005239495.1 of Nicotiana undulata. Taxonomy (NCBI): domain Eukaryota; kingdom Viridiplantae; phylum Streptophyta; class Magnoliopsida; order Solanales; family Solanaceae; genus Nicotiana; species Nicotiana undulata. Next base: position 7,160 of record ML261365.1, on the reverse strand, counting down.
GAGAAAGTTTGGAAAATTATGAAGTGTAAATGGAGAAGTTTGATGCGCATAAGTGTCACGCCCCAAAACTGAGGGACGAGACCAGCGCCTAACCGGATGAACCCAGCCAAGCGGACCTGGATTGCCTTTCTTGCCCAACGTATTACCCCGTGTTCATAACGTACATTATTCCATATGAGTTATCCAATTTAGAGTCAAAGTACACTTTACAAGATAATTCCATTTTCCTCTTTTAGTTTTCAACAATAGATAATCCGGAATATACAAGTTACATACAACATTTTTGATTTGCGATCCACAAGTACGAGTGAGTACAACTACCACCCACAATATATATATATATATACACATATACATATACAACCCACACAGTGTCTACGGAGCCTCTAAGAGTTCTTAGGAGTTTTACATAGCTTGCTGGCAATAAGGCCCCGACTATACCTTTACAACACAAGCAAAAGAGGATAGTATAATCCACACGCGGCCCCGAGAGGAAGGGGGGCTCACCAAAAATGCTGAAGAGATGAAGAAGAGGCACCACTAACGGCGGGCTGAGCTACCTGCTATGGAACCACCTACATCCATATAAAAGATGTAGCGGCCCCGACAAAAGGGACGTTAGTACTGTGGAATAGTACTAGTATGTATGAACAAACTTTACCATAAGTACAATCAAGCAATACATATATAAGAGACAATTAATGGAACCAACAAGTATTGCACATAAACAGAAACAACCAAAATAAAGAGTTTCACAGATTCTCCTTTTCAACACCACCATATTCAAGAGTTTCACAGATTCTCATTTCAACACAACCATATTCAAGAGTTTCACAGATTCTCATTTCAACACAACCACGTTCCATCCTTATTACCTCGTCCACCCTTATTACCTCGTCCACCCTTATTACCTCGCCCACTCTTATTACCTCGTCCACCCTTATTACCCCGTGTTGCGGCGTGCAACCCGATCCCACCAGACAATCGCATTTTATAACAACAATCACCAACAATTAAATCACAAGGATCTTCATTACAAGGAACACAAGTTCATATCAACAATTCGCTATGTGGACTCAAGCACAATGACTCTCACCAAGCAGTAATTCATGTACACAGTGTTGCCATAATCGTTCAACTCAATTACATCATTTCACAATACCCTTTTTCATTACTTACCACACACGGTTTTTAGCCATTATATACATTCCCACACTTGGGCACATTAACATTCTTTCATTCATCAACATATACTTTCATATCGATACCCTCGAGCATTTACGAGCTTTGCACATAATAAGATAGGCACAACAAACCACTTTTCACAATATCAACTAGCATAGTAGTCAACAAGAAATTCAGGGAGTGAAGTATTACGCCTCAACACAATTGGACAGTCAATTCACATATTCTCAAACAAAGTACACATACCGTATGCTCGGACACCAACAAGAGGATTCTACAAAGGTTAAAGTTATCCATACATACCTGGAGTCGAAGTTACCTTCTAATTCCTGTTCCCAAATCACCGGACCGTCAAGCAACGTCAATCTAATTCATAATGTAACACATTCATCTTAGAATTGGGAATCATGAACACAATTCGAACTCGCCTAGGCCTTTATCGAATGCTATGAGACCCCTCAGATTACTAACCGCCTCTTTGTGATTATTTACTCTAACCCACTTCCCTTTACTAGATTGTGACAATAAATGAACATGAATGCAAGGTTCTTCACTTTCATCTTCAAGAACCCATTTAGGGGAGTTCTACTATTAACCAAAAATCTGAAAATTTAAGGGAAATGGGGTGGGGACTTATGTCACCACCCCAAATCCTAACAAGCCGTGATGGCGCCTATCCTGGAACTAGGCTAGCCAACCATCACTTTACTACGCATTGGTTCTTTTATAATAGTTCACAACACAATGATAAACAACAAGCATAGCAATAACAATAAATTATTTAAATCTTAGCGCCCCAATAATAGTTCAAACAAAACCTAAACCTCCCAAGACTGGAGTCAATGATCATGAGCATCTAAAATGAAATAAATCTAACTCTGCTAATGTCATAATAAATGTCTATGTATCAATTTCTAATACTAATCAAGGAAGAGAAATGGAGAAGCTGTGGACGCTGGACAACTACCTCGAAATCCCGTGAATTGCTGCTAACGAACAAGGCATCTACTGCTCCAAATCGGTACCTGGATTTGTGCACAGAGGCACAAGGAGTCTTAATGAGTACGCCAACTCAGTAGTAATGAAACTAAATCACAGTCTGAGAGTTATAAAACACATAGTGCAGATACACCAATTCACAAAAATAGTAAAACATCACGACTCCAAAAGTATACAGCAATTACATAAGTTTGAAAACCAATTGCTAGAAAATCCTTTGAAACAAGTATAATATCAATACATCTCAGTAAAATCCTCAATAAGAACCAGTTTGAAAACAAGTGGTTTATAGTTCAAAAACTCAGTAAAAATCATTTTTATAAAACTGCCCCTCGGGCAAAAATCAATTCTCGTAAAAATTGCCCATCATGTATTCTCACAATCACTCTGTATCAGCCCATCAGTCATCCTCACAATCATCAGTGTCAGCCCCTCGGGCAATCATCATCACTCACTAGGTACCTGCGCTCACTGGGGGTGTGTACAGACTCCGGAGGGGCTCCTACATCCCAAGCGCTATAACAATATAGGCCTGAAAGCCTCTCACAATATAGGCCTGAAATCCTCTCACAATATAGGCCTGAAAGCCTCCCTCATATCCTCACAATATAGGCCTGGAAGCCTCTCACAATATAGGCCTGAAAGCTTCTCACAATATAGGCCTGAAAGCCTCCCTCATATCTCACAATATAGGCCTGAAAGCCGCACTCAGTCAGACACTCTAGACTTTCCCTTAGGCCATAACATACCGGGGTCTCGACCCAAAACAGTGTTTCATTTCTCAATAAATAGTATCAAAATACTCCGAGTGTCAAAACAATTTATCAGGAAAAGACTGAGTGTAAAATCATAACATATCAGTGAGGAAAATATAGTAAACACAACCCCCAAGGGGAAAATAGATCGGCACTAGGCCCCAAACACGGCTTACAACCCAAATCATATCATTATATTATAATACTAATTAAGCATAGGCTTAAAAATAGGTTTCGCAACTCAATAGTCGCCTAAGTAAGGAGTATATCTCCAAAGTTTCAACCTTTGCATTTCAAAACCCGTGAAAGGGTGCATAGTCCGGGGTTTCATACCCTCAGGACAAGATTTAAAGACATTACTTACCTCAAAACTAGCCCGAAAACTATTCCGCAATATGCTTGCCTCTCGAATCCACCTCTGAAGGCTCCAAATCTACCAAGTTCAGATTTTTATCATCAATTTATGCTTAAGGGATAAATTTGAATCGAAAAATATCAAATTTAGCTCAAAACCCGACTCCCGAGGCCCAAGTCACGAAACTCAGAAATTTTTATACAAAAATTTTCTTCGTCCTCGCACAAGTCCGTACATATAAAGAACACCAAAATCGGAGTTTGTTTGACCCCTCAAATCGACCCCTAAAGGTCTCATAATCTCAAGCCCTAACTCCACCTTTTTCTACTGATTTTTCATGATTTTAACACTGAGATTATGTTCTATAATCACCCATAAACGTGTTTTAAGGTCCACAATACTTACCTCTACGAATACCACTGATTTCCCTCTTCAAAAATCGCCTCAAGAGCTCTCTGTCCGTACAAAAATGGTGTAAAAAAGATTTAGGTCGCGGAAGGGTTTATTTAAATATGCCTAGTTATTTTCTCTCCGCGATCGCGGTCAATCTCACGCGATCTTACTGTGATTTTCCCACTGACCCACGCGATCGCAACACAAAGCACGCGACCGCACAGTGCTCACTCACCTCCCACGCGCCTGACCCTGTGCGATCGCACTACCTTCTACGCGATCGCACTGCTTTGACTCCCTCTACTCTGCGATCGCACTTCCTCACCTGCGATCGCACAAAGAAATTTTCACCTGCCCCAAATTACTCTCCGCGATCGCATCAGTCCCTATGCGATCGCACTGAACAAAGTTTTGCTGTAAAACACCAGCAATTTCAGCCTAAGTTTCCAACATGAATTGGTCCGTTAATGATCCGAAATCGATCCTGAGCCCCTCGGGACCCCAACCAAATATACCAACACATCACATATGATCATTCAAACTTAGTTGAACTCTCAAAACAGTAAATTAACATCAAAATACCAATATCACATCAAATTCAAGCCTAAGAACTTTGAAATTTTCAAAATCCACCAACAATGCCGAAACTATCCAAAACAACTTCGATTGACCTAAACTTTTGCAGACATATACAAAATGACATTACGAACCTGTTCCAACTTTCAGAATTTCATTCCGACCCCGATAGCCTATTTTCCACTGCCAACCGAAAATTGCCAAAAGCTAACTTTCGCCAATTCAAGCCTAATTCTACACCGGGCATCACAAAATTATTTTGGACACACTCCTAAGTCCCAAATCACCTAACAAAGCTATTCAAGCCATAAAATTCGGGTTTCGAGGTCGTTTACCAATAAGTCAACTCTTAGTTGACTTTTCCCATTCTAAGGCTATTTTTAAAGACTGAATGACTAAACTCTCACTACAACCATTCTGATTTCAAGCCTACCAACTCTAACACATCAATAACAATTAAACCAACCTATGACAAGTCAATAACAGTAATTATAATACAAATTCTACGGAACGACCAGCCGGATCGTTACATTCTCCCCCACTTAAACACACGTTCGTCCTCGAACGTTCCTCGAGTTGTTCCAAACACCATCAAAATTGCTGTGTAACCTACCATGCACATATTCGGAGGTGATTCCCTGTGACCTTACCCCATATAGGTCTAATAGCACAACACAGTTGAAATTTTGAAGTCTAATCTTGACCCCTAAACCTTAGAACTACATTTTCACTTCTGAATCAATTTACAAGATCAAAATCCCATAACTATAAACTGAATAAGTCTGAGCACGATGTATCTAGCCATATCCGAACCCAAGATGAAATCACATGACTTACTGCATGACTCAACTACCCATAGCGATAACTCCTAATCACAATGGCCGCTCAAAATAACCCAATACCGGTACATATCCTCTTATCAAGCAAAACCTCGCTTAACACCTTTATATAGTGACGATGATGAAAGAAACTCGTAGAAACCAACAACCATTCGTCCGATCAACATCAATACCATCCAGAGCCATAACTTGTGCAACTCGTGCACTCAATAACAACATGCCAAGAGCTCAATTCATAAAATAGAGAAGACTCACAAGAGAGGACTATCCTGCCATTACTCTTGCCATTACCACATCACGCTAAAAGCCTGATACACACCGTGAAATCATATCACACAAATTCGACACCAAGGATCATACCTCCACCTAACTCGGCTACAAAGCGTGATCCCATCCAACCGCTGGACCACATGAAATACTCCAAGACACCTTGCTCAAAATCAATAACCATGCGAAATTTGACATCAAGTACTCAAAGTGCATTGCCATAACCACGGGGAAATCGGAAGATACCATGCCACCCGAACCAGAAAGAACATACCCAACACGTCTCAATCCTGCAACACCCAATTACTTACCTTACTCAAATCTCGCTTAAAGCCTCGATAGAACTACACCCTATGCACATATATAACCAACGATCACAACTTCTCGAAACACCGAACGGTATCTCATAGATCACTCCAAAACACGAATAAGCTCAATGAAAATCGAATGGTACATCCCTCAACAATAGCAATTCCGAGTCAATATTTCCGACTTAGCGTCAAACACACACCCATACTAGCCTACCAATAACTCTAAGTCAAATCTGGTCACCCACAACAGGTAGATAACTCTCCGAACGTTCATAATGATTGAATCATGACATATACTAACACCTGACTAGCTTTGCTCCCATCCTCGTAGTTCACAACTACAATGTTCATGAAAACTCCTAGTCTCAAAAAATAATTTATGAGGCGCACCAATTACTATATCTGATCCCAATTCCACCACTCGAATATATAACATGTCTCTAATACTCAATCATTCCACGGGGATACTCCTATAATTCTTCTGTGCCACCAACAAACTTGAATATCGGCAGTCGATCCAACAAGAGAGCGTCGTAACACCAATGATGCACCCTTACTCAAACACATTGCCTTAAACACATTGTCCTTTATGAATGTATACTCTCATCCAGCCACCCAATAGTGGTATCCTTTACCTAATCATCTGAAATTGCCAGTTCTGACCTTCCTTCCAGAACTGAACCGTGACCTCACATATGCCACTCTCCACTATACACAAAATACCGCATACGCCATGCAATCCTATGATAAATATGAGAACTTCATGCTCCCTTCCTAGCCACAAACAACTACGTACCCAACTAGCCAAGAACTTTCCATTGATCCCATTTAGAAGCAAAATCACTATACATCACATGGCCCTCACGCTAGTAGAAATATACATCTCCAACCGTGGTAGAAATCATCAAGAACTCCCGAATCACACTTTTACAGCACCAACCCGTCAGGACCGAATCCTTCTAACTCAACCAAGCTACGCATGCCACCAAATTCCAAGAGAATTGCTAAGAAACACCTGTAACAACTCATTACCTTATAAACACCCAAAGAACTAACCATATCCCTTATCATGCCGATCCGACGTACTACCAAGTTGTCCTATTTATCCAAGTTCCTTCTGACTTACCTTCGAATTGATACTTCTTCTTGCCATAATACCGCAATTCTCAATCCCGACTCACCGCACGAAACCCGAGCATAAAAATATACTGTCTAAGGCTCATAAGCCGCTGAATACTCTCTCAATTATCCCCAAATGCGNTACTCTACGCAATTTCAATTACACTAACCAAGTAAACAGAACGGCCTGACCCCGCTTGAAATCCACATACTAGGAAAGTAATCCACCCCTTTGAAGCAACAAGCACACTCATACATTGCACGCTCTACCCTAACCAGTGCAACTCCATCATTCAATTTCCACTATCCGTAAAGTACATTACAACTTGTATCGAAGAAATTTCCATCACTCGAGTCATTC
>ML261357.1:274892-326057 GCA_005239495.1 Nicotiana undulata | reverse complement strand
TGGCACCCTAGGATTGGTCCATCTTCCGATGCTTATATCTTTTTATACCGATGTCGTATGAACGAACGGTTAAGAGCGTTGGAAAATAAATTCCAAGACCTTCAATTTGGTATATAATATGTCCCAATATGACCTCATATAGAACAGGAAATCTATTTCTCAAAAAGCTCTAGTGATCCACCTGCTTGTCATATATGATGTTTGTGCAGTCTCGCGAAACTGAAAATATCTCTCTACTCCTACATCGTATCGTTGAACGGTTTAATGAATTGGAAACTAGACTTGTATATCTTCAATTTGGTAGGTAGAGCATCCCCTAATTATAAGTATATTGGGATAAAAGTGCAGCTACATTCGACCTAAGTTTCAACAAATTTATGAATGTAACTTGTGAAGACCTATTCCAACTTCTGTTCCAAAACTTGCTTGACTTCAAAACGTAGCACAAGACTATCATATGAAAAAATTAAATCATAGCATAACCTCTTTATAATTTAATTAACCATAGTCTCACCCTAAAGTACATGTTGTAACATTTCAAACTCGTCGACTTTCGACGAATCTTATTTTCTTCAATTGGTTTAGTTTCTAAGCTTTCCAATTCTGTTGGTACTCGTTATTCAAGATCTTAAATATTTGTAACCTCCAAGGTAACATTATTAACTTACTATATATTCCATCAAATATAATCTTATTTTTGAGCTTACTCAATTGACTTACGATGTACTCTCACGTACGAAAACATGGGGTGTAACAGATACGAACCTGGCAAGGGCCTCGACAAGAATCTTCAGGGTATTTCCAAGCCGATACAGCTAAAGCGCCACGACACTACCTTTGGCCTGGGCTATCAGTACACTTGGCAAGAGTACGACGACTAGTCGCCACCATGGCACGGTCCATACTATCCATTAGAGCAGCCCATACCGCACTTGGAACAGACTTTCCAACAAGCCGACGTCATATGGGGATCAGAGGAGGAGGAAGCGTTAGCAGCCTTAAGGAACTTATTCCTAGAGAACGAGGATATGGACTGTTGTGTTATTATCGAGGAGAAGGAGGAGGAAGGCCCTACCATCCAAGTTGTGAGCTAGGGATCATTCCTCAGAAACTGGATTGTCAGACCGTCCAGGGCCCGACGAGTCTCGGGGTAGCAAGGCTGAACAAGCACTGTTTATTTCATTTACTAATGATTTCCTTTTTGCATTTTCTGCTTTAAATAAAATCTTCAGTGTTCTAAAAACGTTTGTTTGAATTATTGAAAATCACTTTTATGTTTCAATGAATCAATATTTATTATTATCATTTTTCTCTCATACTTTTACTTATACAACATTAATATTTTCTATCTTGATGAACCAATGACTGTGACATGCAATGAGGTAATACAACAGAAGGATAGTGATTCAGAAGAAGAAGATATCATACCCGAGGAAATCGTCAAAGAAGTAGAGGACTTTGAGAACAAGCTTAATTCAATCTGGACGAGACTGAGGTAATACATTTGGGAGACTCAGAGACTATTAAAGAAACCCGCATCATCATCCACTTGTCACCGTCAGAGAAAGAAGAGCACGCATAGTCCTCACATCAACTGGGGCAACTCCCTACTTGCTGGTTTATGGTACAGAAGTTGTTATTCCTACCGAAGTGGAGATTCCTTCCTTAAGGAGCATACAAGAAGCTGAGCTTAGCGACGTAGAATGGATAAGGAGCCGTTATGAGTAGCTAGCCCTCATAGACGGCAAAAAGGATGAATGTAGTATGTCATGGTCAACCATACCAGAAAAGAATGTCCAGAGCCTTCAACAAAAGAGTCAAGCCAAGACAGTTCACACCGGGGCAGCTGGTGTTGAAGAAGATCTTTCCACATCAAAATGAGGCCAAAGGGAAATTCTCTCCCAACTGGCAAGGCCCTTACATGGTTCATAGAGTACTGACAGGAGGAGCTCTCATACTTGCAGAAATGGACGGAGAAGGCTGGCCAAAGCCAATCAATTCAGATGCAATCAAGCGATACTATGTGTAACTCTTTATGCTTTTCTCAAATGATGTAAATTGAACTACGCCCGACCTGATTCCCATTTAAGAGGGGGTACGTAGGCAGCACTATGGGTTCGGTCACAATTCAATAAAAATCTTATTTTCCCCCACAATCAGAAACTGGGGAATAATTTTGAGGAGGACCCTCAAAATTCCAAAGCAAGTTCAGCCGATCGCAACATTTACAGCCACCAGAGACATCAATCCATCTAACTGGGGCAGAATTTTGAGGCGGACCCTCAAAATTTCATAGCAAAAAGAGGTTGCAATGTCTCGGATCTTGTCACGGTCATCGATTCATCGAAATTTCTTAAAATATATTTTCACTATGTCTTCACAAAACTATGCATGCTTGCCTGTAAGGTAATTCTGTTTAGCCAAACGCTACCCCGATGATTTAAACAGGATCTCCAGACCAAGCAAAGCAAGTCAAGTAAAGTCGGCAGGGACACGAATCAACCTCCCCTATTTACATAACTAACAAATTTTCTTTGGATGTAGGAACAAAGAATGCACATGCTTTGAAGTCACAACTCTCACAACAATCGCAACATCGAAATTCGCTACCAGCTAAGAAATTCTGCTATTTATTCTATTTTTTTGCGAAAGGCTAATCTCTGCCTTCACCTTGCATAAGGCTAATCTCTTCCTTCACCTTGCATAAGGATAATATCTTCCTTCACCTTGCATAAGGCTAATCTCTGCCTCCATATTTGCATAAGGCTAATCTCTGCCTTCACCTTGCATAAGGCTAATCTCTGCCTTCCCTTGCATAAGTCTAATCTCTGCTTTCACCTTGCATAAGGCTAATCTTTGCCTCACCTTGCATAAGGCTAATCTCTGGCTTCCCTTGCATAAGGCTAATCTCTGCCTTCACCTTGCATAAGGATAATCTCTGCCTTCCCTTGCATAAGCCTAATCTCTACCTTCACCTTGCATAAGGCTAATCTCTGCCTTCCCTTACATAAGGCTAATCTCTGTCTTCCCTTGCATAAGGCTAATCTCTGCCTTCATCTGCATAAGGCTAATCTTTGCCTTCACCTGCATGAGGCTAAGCTCTGCCTCCAGTTTACATTCTTTCATCGAGACTAAGCGCTGTCTCTCAAGCATTATCTAATTTGCTCTCCTTTTGGGCTAAGCTCTGCCCTCAGCTTCACAAGAATAAGCATTGTCTTGTTGACACCATATTATTGCATCTCACGGGATGAAATATCGCCAACCTGTCCAAAGGCGTCATAGTCTAAAGGCATCATCCTCATAGCCGTAAGACACCATGTCATGTCCTGAGGACCTCTCCAATTGGCATATCATTATTCAAAGGCGTCATAGCTCGGAGGCACCATCTTCATGGCCCGAGAACATCATTTCATGGCATGCGAATCTCTCACTAAACAATTCATGGCCCATGACGTCATAGTCTAAGGACGTCATCACTAACCTTCCGAAGACAACTTTCATAGTCCAAAGGTAACATGCATCATGTTTAATTTCCGCTTAAATATATGCTCGTAGTATTTCTATTCACAGGTGACCCGGCAAGCAACTGCTATCCCAGCTGGAGCGATCTCGCTCCAGTTCCTCCAGCTATCACAAACCTGACCTCTCCCATAAACCATTATTTCACCCATCCCTAGATATTGCGTCCGTTCTTGTAATGAAGCTCTGAAATTGATATAAAGGTAGAGGATGATACATCAATTATTGATAAAGATAAACCCCTCCCCGGCATATGCTTCGTTTACCGATAGCCGGTACCGAACAATCCGACTTCATCGGTATATTTCGTCGATGAATCCAGAACTATACACTGCCTGATTCCTGTAAAACCAAGGATATGTAGGCATCTCAGAAGCCAGAGTACGGCCTAAATCTCTCAAACCGTCTCATTCGGTCAAAATTGGCCATCATATCTTTACCCGACAACTCTTTCATCCTTTGCGGGTAAAGAGGGGCAGTTGTTGGTACCCAATTTTTCCCAAAATAATTTCAAATGCATATATGTCTTCAAAATCATGCATTAGCATCAATTGGAAATTTTTTCAAAATTTCTACATTTTTATTAATTTGCCAAGTATTTTATTTCTAATAAATAATTACAAAATTGCATCACAAATGATTTCAAAACATTTCTTGATTTAATATTACTATTTATGGTCTTATTAAGTCCAAATTATTCTATAAATTTCCAAATTGGCACCTTTTGGCTACAATTGCAATAACTTTGCAATTATAGCCCATGCATATAAGTTTTGTGTTATTTTTACCAGAAAATAGTCTTTTGTATTTTTAAATACTAAATAACCATTTTTAAAACATTTCCATGCATGAAATTAATTTTTATAATTAGTAATTATTTTTATAAATTATTTTAACTAATTTATTGGGGTATTTAACAAATAGCCATTTTAATTTAAATTATGGCCTAATTAAACTAGCCCAAAACCCTTATAAACCAGCCCAATATAATCCAGGACCAAACCCTTACCTAACCCGACCCAAATCTTATGGAATCCTGGTCGTTGATCATTTTTTATCAACGACACATATCGCTCCTTTCCTTAATTAACCTAAAGACTACCCTCCCAAACCCCTCATTTCCCCCTCCTCACTCCGCCGTCACCCCTTCCTATTCTCTCTCAAATTCTCTCTAATCCTAACCCTAACTCTCCCTCGCCGTCACTCATCTTCCGTTAACCATGGTGGTTTCTCACCACCCTCATGCCTCTAATGGCTCTCCTACGCCAGATATTGTTGTCTCTAAGGTCCTCAAGGGACAAGGGTCTGTCCACTTACGACTTTGGTTCTTCTTGCCTGTTTTAGACCGTTCTGGTTCGATCTCTAGTAAGTTCTTCTTGTTTTTTCCTTAAACCTATGGATTTCTAAGGCTCGTCTTCATCTCTATGTTATTTTCCAAAACCCTAATTTCGTCCTTTGGCTTTCTTAGATCTGTACAAATATGAGATGGGTTAAACCTATTTCATATGTTTTCTTATGAAAACCTTCTGATTTTCGAGTGGCTTATCATTTTCCTAACTAGGGTATCCTGAAAATCTTTTCTTCAAAGCGCTTTCTAGCTCTAAGTGTTTAATCCTCTGATTCTTATGTATTTTGACTGATTTTGTTGAGTTTTTCCTTAACCCTAACTAGCATATGCTAAAACCCCCAATGTTTGACACTTTGTTTGGATTCTGAGCGTGTCCGTGTAATTTGATACATGACTATATTTTGTGCTTTGATTCGCATGGTCTCTCCTTCATTTACTTTGAATGTCTTATGATTTTACCCTAATGTTCTTCTATTAGGGTTCCTGATTCAACTCTTGACTGATTCTATGCGTTTATACTTAGCTTATCTGTTATTCATGGAAAACCTATATTATTTTTCTTAAAATCAGTATTATTTCGAGTCTTTGACTCACTTATTTGCTATACTGGTACCTATGTGCTAATTTCTCGATTATTTCCTATTTTTCTACACCTTTTAATTATTTCTTGCCTTATTTTGATTTACTGAGATACTTGCTGATTCTTACTAATTGTTGCCTTAATTGAACTCTTGTTTATTTACCCTAATTACCTACTCCGTACCTAAGTTTATTCAATTTCCTTCCTTAATTATCTGCCTTGCTCTTTACCATTAACTGGTTACTGATCGGCTCCCGCCTATACCACTAAAGAGTGGCAAGTACGGGGTCAATGCAGCTTTTACCCGAAGGGTCGGGATCGATTTCCAAAGGGAGCTATATATGTGGGAGTTGAGTTCCTAAGTTATCTAATGGTGCGTTGTGTTCTCAGTTGCACTTCTCATCAAAGGGTTTTGTAATTCAACTGTGGTTTTAAACTAATTGAGATTGCAAATTAACTAACTATTATATTTTTGGATGTTTTCTCAATTGATAAAAGGGACTAGGGTTATGACTTTCTCCTAGGTGAATACTTAACGGGATCTAAAACCTAAGGCAAAGACGTTATGTTGGGGATTGTGATGTAGCCAATGCACGGAATTACCCACTCTATACCTCTCGGTAGCTCGAGTGGCTTTGCCCCAATTGCCTCTCTCGAGACCAATTGGGTGTCAAATTTGTGCAAGCAATTTAGGCTCAAGTAGGGTATTACTATCTCTAGGTTTAACCCGTTAATTGGGACTATCAATCTCTAGGTTACATCCCAATTCCTTGTTGAACTGATTTTCCTAGACTCAAGTTCTCTTTCTCAAGAAGAACCCAAGTCAAATAGGCACAAATTAGTGTTTGCAACCACTAATTTAACATGAAAAACACAAATCAGTCCAAATATCAACTACCCATAAACATCTAAACCTTAAATCAAAAGACCCATCAAATACCCACACTAGGGTTGAGCCACAACCCTAGCAAATGGGTCTAGCTGCTCATGATAATAAAAGAAAATAAAGAAATAGATGAAGAATAACCCATAAGACTTAATTACAAGATAATAATAAAAGATTCAATGATAAATCAACTCTAAAATTACTCAAAATGGCCTAATAAAGCCGTTCACGAGCTCCTCTGAAAGTTAGATTACAAAAGCTGACCTAAAATTGGGAAAAGAAAGTATTTATACTAGGCCGAATTTTCTGGACAAAAATACCGCTGCGGGGTTACCGCGGACCGCAAGAAATGGAGTGCGGCCGCGGTGAGGCTTTTTGGCTTCAAGAATCTGCTCTCTGAACTTAGCCACCGCGGGCCGCATGCAATGCACCGCGGCCGCACCAAATGGATTCCAGACTGCGTTGGTCTTGATCTCCAAAAATCCTAGCTCTCTGAATCTCATTAGTGCAGTTCGCACAAAATGGTTTGCGGTCGCATTGAGGCCATTGCGGTCCGCACAATATGCTTTACGGCCGCAATGCTTTAGCTTCCAAAATTTCACCTCTCTGAATCTCCTCACTGCGGACCGCACTAAATGGAGTGCGGCCGCAGTAGATCTATTGCACTTTGCTTGGACTTGTTCTTGGTACTTGTGCATGTTTTACTCTTTTTTGAGCTGGTTTTGACTAATTTTCACCTTTTTGACCAAACTCTGCAAACAAATACAACATGTAAGCCTTTAGGACTATTTTGTACACATTTTTAATCAAAACTCAAGTAAGAAGGAGTGTAAAATGAAGTATAATCCCTAGTTATCAACTCCCCCAAACTTAAGCTTTTGCTTGTCCTCAAGAAAACAAAATAAGACCCACATCTTAAGATTAAATCCAAGAAAATTCAGTTGCCCTAAGGTGACCTCTTCTAGCATCAATTGGGACTTACAATTGCCCTAAACTCAAATGAATCATTAACAACATCCGACCTTCTAAACATCATGGATTTAGAGTGACACAAGAGCATCAAGAGTTGACTCAACCCATCAAAGAAACTCTTTCTACTACTTTGGTCATTGTGGAACCCAAACTCATACTCCTCAACTTTCCCTAAGCAATCCTCACTTTTAGTTTGTAGCACTCAGAACGAGGATAATGGAAACACACTCATCTCTCTCAAAGAAAGGTCTCAAGTCCGGCTCTAAGTACCATAAGCTTGCCCCTTATGTGAGTCACCACTAATGTAAGCTTCATTCAACTCAAGATCATATAGGGTTTTTGTGGAAAGATAGTGAAGGCTTTTGGTTCAAGGTATGAGATATTTGGTCTATGTAGGTTCCATCTTCCCTTAAGCACTTCGTTTGCTTCATTTTGGCATACATTCTCTTGAATATTTGATTCATTAAGTTCTTTTTGAGGGGTTAGAGAGACACAGTGTCACTCTTTCTTGTTCGTTTCAAACCTTTTTCTCCTTTCTAAACGTTACACACCTTTCATCTCTTTTCTTTTTATTTATTCCCTTCATTTCTTCTAAATTGTTCATTATTTTTGACTATTTAATTTTTTTCTTTCTCATTGCCTTTCCTTTTCTTCATTTTGTACCTTTTTCCACTTTGTTGCATTTCTCGTCTCTCCCCCAAACTTATGCGTTTGCCTTGTGCTAAGGTAAGATAGGGTGCCAAGAGAGGGTTAGAACGGGTAAAGGCTTGTATCATGGCTTTTGAAAGAAAAAGGTCTAAGGATCAAAAGGGTTGAATATGGATATTATCATTGGTAGGCCATGGAAGTTGTCAAGACATCATTCGGATAAAGGAGAGCCTATAATCACATCTCAAGTCAAACTACACTTAGGATTTCGCCTAGACAAACATTCAGGGCAAGTTCTAGACTAATGGAACGGGACTTGGACTTGCAATTCAAATTCTCACCACACAAGCTATGGGATTGCTAAAGAAACAGAGTCGGAGGCCCACAACGACCTTAGCTAAGATTTGAGCAACAGAATGGTCCCGAAAAACCACTTGATGATTATCGGCCAACACAAGAGTCTCAAGGTCACAACTTTCACCATCCTATACACAACAATTTGTTTTTGACCATAGGATCAAAGGCAAATGTGTTAGGCCCAAGTGAAGCTTTACTTGAGGCACCATTACTCACTAGCCACTATTTACACAAAAATCAAAAAGAAAACGGATTCAAACCCTTAAGAAGGTTGTCATGCCATCCATCATCGGGAAAATCCACCCGGTTCACACAACTTCCACCTTTGGAAAGAACCGTGACATTAAGAAAACCAAAGGCTTATTGCACGCAAAAATTCAAAACAAGAAGCTACGAAAGTAAAATAAAAAGTTATGAAAGGAAAAATGCGAAAAGTAAGATAAATATATACAAGAGGGGATTTAGTCGAATATACATATGGGGGAATGAATATATATATCAGAAGGTAACTTTATATACAGACCAAAGTTGCAAAATACTAATAGTAAACTAGAATTGTAAAATTATATACATACCAAAAGTAAAAAGAAAGCATCATAAAAGGAAAAAGTGTCATATATACAGTCATCCAAATAGGGCTACCCCCTCAAATGTAAGCTAACATTGTCCTCAATACTAACTAACCAAAAATAGCACAAAACAAAAAGAAGAGAGTAAAAAGAAACTCCATATTGTCCCTCCGTCTGCATAGGCTCCTGGTGCTGGGTCCCTGGGTCCTCGGACTGCTCGGGAGCCTGTGACTGGCTCCTTGTAACCTGTGTCTCCTCAGGGACCTAGGACTGTACTGGAATCTGGGGCTGCTCATGTACTGGCATCTAGGGCTGGGCAGAGGAATCTCCCTGCGGGTCTGCCAACTCTATGATAGCATCAACAACTCTGGGAATCACCCTCCTCCTCTTTGGTGGCCTATCTATCTCCTGCTCCGGCTCAGGCTAGGCTGCTGGGGATGGGTCATGCAATAGCAGGTCCAATGGTAAGTGATCCACCTTCATCTTTTCTACCTCCACCCTCAACTTCTTCACCGACTCCTTGGAAGCACGAGTCTTTCTCATTTTCTTTGTCTCTTTGGTAAGCTCCTTCAATGCCTTTCCATGAGAATCAACCGCAACAATGATCAACTGCTGGTTCTCTAGGAGCTTCTTCCGGTTGTCCAGAAGCTCTTTGAGAGTTTCCTCCACTAACTGTGGGACCTGTGGCTGAGGAGGTGCAGATTGGGCTGCCACCGATGTAGACAGTACAGACAACTTAGAAGTAGCTTCCTGCATCCAGTTGTTGATACTGGCGAGGGTCTGGCTCAATCAGTGGGCAGTCAAGGGATATACTGCAGATGAGGGAATAGTTGGGGCTGTAAAAGTGGAGGGTCCTGGAGCAATGTCTAGGGTGGCTAAGGTAGGCTGAGTAGGAGCCACTACTACCACAGACTCTTCAGACTGGCCAATAGAAACAATGGATTTGCCCTTGAAGTTCTTGCCTTTAGGGTTGTCATCACCCTGTAGGCTATACTAGGAGAAGGGAGCTTTTGGCTTTATCTTCACATCAAATTTCTTTTTCTCTACCCCTTGATCCTCGAAGTACATGGTCAGGAAATTTGGAAAGGGGTAAGATCTATCACCTTCGTTCACCACCCGTGTAATCACCCTGGACATCACATTCCCGATGTTGATCGGGTACCCCGCCATGATCTATGCCACCAATACAGCTCGGGAGAGAGGAAGAGATTTTTCATGAGTGGTGGGGTCTAGTCTACTGCAAACAAATGTCTCCTCAGAATTTTGACTCCCGCTATCAGCCATTCTGGTGTGGTACTTGGGGTTGCCAAGTGCTCTTCTAACCATGTACGAGCATCCTCCCCCAACTCTAACTTCTCTAAGTACAATGTCTCATCCTCCTCCAGTAAGTCAAGGTAATCATTGATTGTCTTTCCATCAAACATCACTGCCAGATTTCGCACCTTAGTCACTTTAGTGTCCTTTTTTATGTGGGCCACATTTGTGTAGAACTCTTTGACTAAGTGCTCATTGGCCTCCACCACTTGGCATGAGAAATAGTCCTAGCCTTCTCTCTTTGAAGTGCTTCAGTACATTGGGGTTGTGAGGCAACATGTCTTTTGTGATGAATTTTTGCTCTGGTATCAACTTCCTCTCGGGCCACCATTCTCGGAACATGTCCTTTCTTGTTCTATCTACTCCTCCTACTTGGGGATCACCCCCTCCTTCTTCTTCTGTGGAATGCTCACCGGATAATGAAGCTGTCGGTGAGGTAGAATATTCATTGTCACTGGCCGCAACTGAGCCCTCATATGACTCAGAAGACCTCTGTGCTGATGCTTGGGCAGGAGGGGAGCTTGGAGGTGTATTTGTCAATTTGAACCTCTCCGGAAAGTCAGGGACATACTGTGGCACGAAATCTGAGTTAGATGCCTCCCGGGAGGGTGCATACTCACTTCCCGAATGGGAAGCAGCTCTATCCAAAGCTTTAATTGTCTTTCTGGTCTCTTTGATACTTTTCCGGACTTGGGGAGTCAATTTGATCATTCCTTTTCCTCTCCCCCGGGAGGACTCTCCTCTTCCCGGTTGTTTTCTACCACCACCTATTGATTGAACCATTGTCTGCACGTGGAATTCAGTTTAAGTTTGTTAGTATCACAACATTGGATGAATCAGTGAAGAATAAGGATGCATGTAATTGAAGGTGGATTTACAGAATATGCAGACTGCGGACCGCACAAAATGAAGTGCGGCCGCAAAGAAGGTACAGCGGACTGCACAAAATGCACCGCGGTCCGCACTGAGGTGGGGTTCAGACTACCCACTCTCTGAAGAAGGCCACCGCGTACCGCACAAAATGGACCGCGGTCCGCACTGAGGTGGGGTTCAGACTATGCACTCTCTGAAGAAGGTGACCGCGAACCGCATAAAATGGTGTTGCGGTCCGCACAAAATCCACCGCATTCGCGGTCCCTAACTGCGGCCTTTCTATACTTTTAGCACCGCGGTCCGCACAAAATACCATCGCGGACCGCACAGACTATCAATCGAAGGTTTCAAATTACCGTTCAATTTTAGCCTAAATTCACATGTTATTGATCCCCTAGGTGTGTAATCAGTGTATCGAAACTAATTAGTCCTAATTTAACTACTATTAGGCAAACCCTAGCATTGATTTAAATAAAAGGGAAGAAAAAAAGAGGAAAAACAACTATTTTAAAAAAAACGAAAATAACAAGTTTAAACAAATAAGAAAACAAAATTAACATTACCAAATGTAGGATGCAGTGTAGATGAATGAGATGTAGCAGTTGAATTGAAAAAGGGGGGATGAACAATGATTTTTTTCTACTGTTGAGTGTGCAAAGAGCGTAAAGTGTAAAATGAGGGCCTCAGGCCTTATTTATAGAAAAATACCTGGGACCCACTTCACCTACCCCACCGCGGAGTGCACAAAACGGCACCGCGGTCCGCGGTACTCAGATTGACTTGGTATTAGGCAGATGTCCACTACAGACCGCAAGAAATGCAGTGTGGCCGCAGTGGTCCACCGCGGACCGCACAAAATTGCATTGTGGCCGCGGTGGCAAACTTCAGAGAGCCCTTTTCACTGGGAAATCACTTTGCGGACCACATTGAAATTTCCCCCCCGCACTAAGGTCTTTGCGGCCTCACAAAATGTAATGCGGCCGCAGTGTAAACTTCAGAGAGCTCATTTTTTTCCAACTTAGTACTGCAATGCATCAAAACAATCCTACAATATCCCACAACCAGTTTGTCCAAAAAACATCCTATACTACAAAGAAAATCAAAGAAAGACAAAAATAAAAACACATGGGTTGCCTCACAAGAAGCGCCTGATTTAACATCACGGCACGAAGCAAGTTACCCTCAATTCACTTTATATGGAGCAGTGCCACAACGTTGCTGTCATTAATCTTGCCCAAGTAGTGCTTGATCCTGTGCCCATTAACTTTAAAAATCTCCCCACTTTTGTTCTTTAAATCAAGGGCACCAAACGAAGTCACAAACACCACTTCAAAAGGTCCACTCCATTTTGACTTAAGTTTTCCCGGAAATAAACGTAACCGAGAGTTGAACAAGAGAACCAGATCACCCACTTTGAACTTCTTGCCACGAGCATATTTATCATGAAGGTACTTCATTTTGTCCTTGTACAAGGACGAACTGGAGTAGGCATGGAATCTGAATTCATCAAGTTCATTAAGGTGCTCCACACGAAGATTGGCTGCCACATCCCATTCAAGATTCAGCTTCCCCAAAGCCCACATGGCCTTGTGCTCTAACTCAACAGGTAGATGGCAAGCTTTTCCAAACACCAACCGGTACGGAGACATACCAATCGGGGTCTTGTAAGCAGTCCCATAAGCCCATAGAGCATCATCTAACTTCTTTGACCAATCGGTCCTATTTGCATTGACCGTCTGTGACAATATATTATTGATTTCTCTGTTTGATACTTCAACTTGGCCACTCGCTTGAGGATGATAAGGAGTGGAAACTTTGTGATTGACACCATACTTTGCAAGCAAAGTATCAAAAGCTCTATTACAAAATGCGACCCCCATCACTGATGATTGCACGAGGAGTGCCAAACCTTGTAAAAATGCTCTTTTTGAGAAATGCAACAACACTCCGGGCCTCATTGTTGGGTAGAGTCACGACCTCAAACCATTTTGAAACATAGTCAACCGCCACGAGAATGTATGTGTTCCCACATGAGCTAACAAATGGGACCATAAAATCGATTCCGCATACATCAAAAATATCCTCTTCGAGAATGGTATTGAGAGGAATCTCATCTTTCTTCGAAATTCCCCCTGCTCTCTGTAATTCGTCACATCTCTTGACTAAGTCACTAGTATCCTTGTACAAGGTGGGCCAAAATAAACCACAACTTAAGACTTTTGAAGCGGTCCATTGCCCCACCTTGATGGCCACCATAAGGAGAGGAGTGGCATGACTCAAGAATTGGCCCTTGCTCTTCCTCGGGCACATAATTCCGGATGACACCATCAGTGCATATCTTGAATAAATATGGTTCATCCCAATAATAATCCATGCTATCCCGTCTAAGCTTCTTCCTTTGGTTAGAAGAGAGCTCAAACGGGACAACACCAGTGATAATGTAGTTGGTGATGTCCGCGAACCATGGCATTTCTTGCATAGAGACGGAGAGAAGTTGTTCATCCGGGAAACTATCATCAATCTCAAGCCCATCACTAGGTCTCCCTTGCTCCTCCAAATGGGAGAGATGGTCGGCAACTTGTTCTCACTCCCCTTTCTATCAACGATCTCCAAATCAAACTCTTGAAGAAATAACACCCATCGCATAAGTCTAGCCTTGGAATTCTTTTTCGTCATGAGATACCGGAGTGCCGCATGGTCAGTGTGAACAACGACCTTGGCACCCATAAGATAAGGACGAAAGTTCTCCATTGCAAAGACTATAGCCAATAACTCCTTCTCGGTGATGGTGTAGTTCATTTGGGCGGAATTCATTGTCTTGCTTGCATAGTAAATGGGGTGAAAGATCTTGTTCACCCTTTGGACCAAAACCGCCCCCACTGCCACATCACTAGAATCACACATTAGCTCAAAATGAGAGCTCCAATCTAGCACGGTGATAATTGGCGTGGTGGTTAGCTTGTGCTTCAACAACTCAAATGCTCTCATGAAATTCTCATCAAAGTGGAACTTGGCATATTTCTCTAATAATTTGCAAAGAGGATTGACCACCTTCGAGAAGTCCTTAATGAAGCGCCGGTAGAACACGGGATGCCCAAGAAAGCTACGGACTCCCTTTACCGAAGTTGGAGGTGGAAATTTGGAAATGACCTCAATCTTGGCCTTGTCAACTTCAATTCCATTCCTTGAGATTTTTGTGACCCAACTATCCCTTCTTCAACCATAAAATGGCATTTTTCCCAGTTGAACACTAGGTTGGTTTCTTCACAACGAGCGAGGACTTTATCAAGGTTGGTCAAGCATTCATCAAAGGAGTCGCCAACCACACTGAAATCATCCATGAATACCTCTAGAAAGTCTTCAACCATGTCAGTGAAAATTTCCATCATGCACTGCTGAAATGTAGCGGGTGCATTGCAAAATCCAAAAGGCATCCTAGAGAAAGCAAATGTCCCATAGGGACAGGTGAAGGTTGTCTTTTCTTGATCCTCCAGAACAATCAAGATTTGGTTATAGCCTGAATACCCGTCCAAGAAGCAATAGAAAGCTCTACCCGTAAGTCTGTCAAGCATTTGGTCCAAGAAAGGCAATGGGAAGTGATCCTTGCGAGTCACCTTGTTCAATTTGCGGTAATCCATGCATACCCGCCAACCTGTGACTGTCCTTGTAGGGATAAGTTCATTCTTGTCATATTGAATCACGGTCATACCACCCTTTTTTGGAACACATTGGACCGGAGAAGTCCAAGCACTATCCGAGATTGGGTAGACGACCCCTGCATCAAGTCACTTGATTATTTCTTTCTTCACAACTTCTTGCATTGCTTCATTTAGCCTCTGTAGATGTTCTACGGAAGGCTTTGCTCCATCTTCAAGAATGATTTTGTGCACATAAAATGCGGGGCTTATTCCCCGAATATCTGCAAGTGTCCATCCTATGGCCCTTTTCCTCCTTTGTAACACTTTGAGAATAGAGTCTACCCGCAATTTGGTTAGGAAAGATGAAAGTATAACAGGTAAAGTACGAGAAGGACCAAGAAATTCATACCTGAGGTGTGGTGGAAGTGGCTTCAACTCCAATGTAGGTGGCTCTTCAATTAAAGGCTTTGTCGGAGGAGTTTTCTGATTCTCCAAATCCAAGTATAACTTTCGAGGACCATATGAGTAAGAACCCATGCTTTGTAGAGCATTGGTACTCTCGATCAAGCCATCCACCACAATATCATCATGGTTCAATAAAGCTTCCTCCACGGGATCTTCAACATTTATCATTGAGCTTGTTTCATTAATAATGACCTCGGTGATAAGGTCCATGAAAGAACATACTTCCGTGCTATTGGGTTGCTTCATTGACTTGCACACATGGAACACAACCTTTTCATCGCCCACCCAGAAGGTGAGCTCACCGGCCTCCACGTCAACTAAGGCCTTTCCCGTTGCAAGTAAGGGTCTTTCCAAAATTATAGGAACTTCATAATCCACCTCACAATCCAAGATAACAAAATCTGCGGGCAAGATGAACTTGTCAACCTGCACCAAAACATCATCAATGATTCCTAAAGGCCTCTTCATAGATCGATCCGCCATTTGAAGATGCATGGAAGTAGCCCGAGGTTTACCTATCCCCAAAGTTTTGAAGACCGAATATGGAGTCAAGTTTATGCTAGCTCCGAGGTCACACAATGCTTTGGAGAAATCTGCACTCCTAATTGTACAAGGAATGGTGAATGCACTGAGGTCTTCAAGCTTGGGTGCCATTGAATGCACTATGGGACTCACTTGGCGAGTCATCTTGTCACGACCCGAAATCCCACCTTCAGGCCGTGATGGCGTCTAACGTTGAACTCGCTAGACAAGCCAACATTTTAAATGAATTAACATATTAACATATTAACAATTAAAAACAATAAACGCTAACTAGAAAATCATGATAAAAATACGGAGGTTTATTAGATTCTAAAACTAAAATAGCCAATCTCGTAGAAAATCCCATTAAGTACAAAACCCAGAAATGGAGTCACAATCTCACGAACCAGACTAAGATTTGGCTAAAAACAACAGTCTGAAATAAAGTGGTACATCTGTCTGAAAATACACAAAATGACAGAAAGAAAGGATAGAAGGTGACGTCAGGGCCCACGAACGTCTGCGGACTACCTCGATGTCGCCTGCGTGGACTGAAGGATACTCCCTCTAACGGTGTCCACTGGGTCCGGCTACGTAATCTGCACAACATAAAGAAGTACAGGTGTAGCATCAGTACAACCGACCCCATGTACTGAGTAAGTGCCGAGCCTAACCTCGGCGAAGTAGTGGCGAGGCTAGGACACGACCGCAATTAATACCTGTGCAGTTCAATAATATAACAGGAAATAAACAGGAAATGCAGTTACGGGGAAGAACATGCTAGATATAAAAGGGAAACAATTACTAACACAGTAGAATTAAGTAATAACTGAAATGTAGGAGTAAAACAAGAATTAACATCTCGAAACAAGTAAATAAGCAGCAAAAAGGCACGTCATGTCCCCTCGTGCATAGCCTCACAATCACTCGGCACAAAATGTCCCCTCGTGCATAAATAATAAAGTCACTCGGCACGGAATGTCCCCTCGTGCATAATCTCACAGTCACTCGGCAAGGAATGTCCCCTCGTGCATAAATAATAAAGTCACTCGGCACGGAATGTCCCCTCGTGCATAATCTCACAGTCACTCGGCAAGGAATGTCCCCTCGTGCATAAATAATAATCAACAAAATTCTATCGTCCCGTCAAGGGACTCAACTATAACCAATCTCACTCAGAGGTATAATTTCAACAGTAAAAATCCTCAACTGAACACTTAATCAATAACTTCTCAAGTCATGGAACAACCTCAACGTATCACTTCTAAATAACCAATTATTCATAGCACAGAGAATATCAAGAACACGGTATAAATCATCATATTTGACTCACGGGCATGATGGACCACAACACATATGTACTCGTCACCTTACCTATACGTTGGACATGGAACACACATAGCAGATAAGACTCTATACCTATTCCTTCAAGCTAAGGTTAGGCCAAACACTTACCTCGGCTCCAAGAATGCAATTCACGCATCAATCACCGCTTTCCCTCTCGAATCCAACTCCGAAACGATGGTATCTAGACATAATCGATTCAATAATATCAATAATGACTCAATGATTCAATTCCAAAGCTTAATAATACATTTTCCATCATTCTTCCAAAATTACCAAAAACCGACCCCGGGCCCGCTTGGTCCAAACACGAGGTTCAGACCAAAATCCGATCACCCATTCCCCCACGAGCCCGAATATACAATTTGTTTTGAAATCCAACCCCAAAACAAGGTTGAATTCCCAAAAATTCCAAAAGCCCTAACTCTACCCAAAACCCCCAATTTCTACCTTTGATAACCCTAGGATTCTTGATGATAATTGATGAAAAACGTTAAAAAGTTGAAGGAAATCAATTAGTGAACACTTAACTACGATTTGGGAAGAAAATCTCTTGAAAACTTGCCGTAAGCCTTCTATTTTTGAGAAAAAGTTTGAAGGAGAACGTCTGAAATTGTTTTTAAAAGAACTCCACTGCTCGACTCTCGCACCTGCGATGCTTTGGTCGCACATGCGATCTCGCAGGTACAGAAAAGGGATTGCACCTGCGGCATCTTACCCGCTCCTGCGGAAGATAGTCCGCAGCTGTGAGAGGGACCACACCTGCGGACAAAACGTCGCGCTTGCGGTCTCGCAACTGCGGCTCTAGGCTCGCAGGTGCGGGTGCACCAGAACTGGTGCACCAACAGTGTTTCCTTGAGTCCAAACACTCTGAACACCTACCCGAAACACCCCCGAGCCCTCGGGGCTCAAAACCAAATACACACACACCCTCATAAACATCCTACGGACTTATTCGAGTAATTAGACCACCAAAATAACATCAAAAACAATGAATTAACCTCCAAAATCTATAGAATTTTCTTAAACTTCATAAACTTCTAAATTTCCCAATTTTGATCCGAAACACGTCAAACCAAGTCTGTTTCTTACCAAATTTTACAGGCAACTCATAATAACCATATTAAACCTATTCCGGGCTCCGGAACCATAATACAGGTCCAGTAACGCAGGTTTCACATCAAAGTTCATTTTCAAAAGTCTTTATTATTTTCATAAAACAATTTTCTTTAAAAATTCATTTCTCGGACTTGGGACCTCGAAATTTGATTCCGGGCATACGCCCAAGTCCCATAGTTTCCTACGGACTCGTCGGGACCGTCAAATCACGGGTTCAGACAAAAAATGTTTACCAAAGTCAACTTTATTTAATTAATTTTCATAAATTCAACTTTTTATCAAATTTCCACATAAAGGCTTCCCGGCTACGTGCCCGGGCTGCGCACGCACATCGACGTGAGATTAACGGAGGCTTTCAGGGCCTCAGAACACAGATCTAGTCAAATTTACACAGGATGACCTTTTGGGTCATCATAGTCATCTTTATAGTTTCGCACTCCATTGACCTTTTCTTTGTGACCAAGTCCTTCATGATTTTGGCATACCCGAGCATTTGCTCTAAAGCTTCAACCAACGGAACATTTATGGATAAGCCCTTCATCATGTCGATAAATTTCTTGAATTGATTCTCTTGCTTTTGCTTTACCAACCTTTAAGGATACGGAGGAGGAGGCCTAGGCAATGGTGCCTTAGACTTTGCTACGACTGGCTCCGGTATATCAATTACATGTTCCCTAGACGGGTTCACGTCACTTTGCAATTCTTCTTCTTGGTCACGAATATGAATCCTCACCTCACTAGTTGTAGGCTCTTCTACCACTTTCTCAACCTCAATCGGAACCTCATCATTTGGCAATTCATCATCATCACCAACAACTCTCTTTTGTTTTGAAGAACTAGCCTCATCGCCTCGTCCAATTCTTGTGGTCACTTCCATGGCGTGACCGGTATTGTTGTTGTTGTTCCCACCCTTGGGGTTCACCACTGTATCACTTGGTAGTGCTCCTTTCGGGCGTGTGTTCAAGGCTTGAGATATTTGTCCCATTTGCACTTCAAGATTTCGAATGGAGGTGTTATGGGAGGAATGTTTAGATGCCGAATTCGCATTACGATCCATCATTTTTTTGAACATTTGCTCAATTCTACCCATATCATTACTTGAGGAACCTTGGCCTTGTGATTGATAAGGGGTGGATTGTTGGGTTGTTGGTACATCGGGGTCCTTTGAAAGCCCGACCCCCGGTTACCGTTTCCACCCCAATTGTTGTTATTATTTTTCCCGCTCCAATTGTTGTTATTGTTGTTCCCCCAATTTTTTGAATTGTTGTTCCCCCAATTGCTTGAATGGTTGTTCCCCCAATTTCTTGAGTTGTTGTTATTGTTCCAATTGCGTTGCCTTTGATTGTTCCAATTTTGGTTGTTGCCTTGATTGTTCCCTTGTCCTTGATAATTGTTGGCATACATGACATCCTCATCTTGATCATCATAAGAATCCTCTTGACTATACCCACTCGATCCTTGGTTACCTTGAACATTGTTGTTTTTGCATTTGATTTCCACAAGGTCTTCTCTTGTTCACCAAAACAGTTACCCCCTCCATATCATTCACTTGCTTCGGCCCTTGTAATTATTGAAGTTGTGCCTTAGCAAGTTGATTCATGGTGGTGGTAAGCTCGAAAATTGCTTGCCCATGTTCTTGAAGTTCTTTGTGAAGACCATTAACACCTGGATCACCCTGAGGCACATTTGCTCTACTTTGCCATGCTGACGAAGTGTCAACCATTTCATCTAAGACCTCACATGCCTCATTGTATTTATTGGTGGTATTTATGCCTCAGTAAAAGGTCTGCTATATCATGGACTCAGTCATGTCATTATTTGGACACTCCTTTACCATGGTCCGGTAGCGCTCCCAAATATCATGCAAAGGCTCATTTGGATCTTGCTTAAAAGTCAATATTTCATCTCTAAGCGCTGCCATGTGACTTGGGGAGAAATGTTTTGCAATGAACTTGTCTGCTAGCTCGTCCCATGTAGATATGGAGTTGTTAGGAAGTCTCTCAAGCCAATCAAGTGCCTTCCCTCGAAGAGAGAAGGGAAATAACCGAAGCCTCAAGGCATCTTCTGAGACATTCGTCTGCGTACTTCCTCAGCAGGTATCCACGAAGCCCTTAAAATGCTTGTAAGCATTTTGGTGGGCGGCTCCAGTGAAATAGCCCCGCTGCTCCAAAAGTGTCAGCATCACATTTGTTATTTGAAAGTTTCCCGCCTGGATTCTAGGCGGAAGAATAGCACTCGCGTACCCCTCGTTTGGAAGTACCCGAGGGGAAACTCTCGGAGGTGGAGGCAGGGGAGGGTCTGGAATATCCTCATTAACATTGGCCTGTCGGCCCCGTCTTGGAGGTGGTACCTGATTTAGTTCATCTTCTCCATTGTCAAACACCTCCTCACCCCGAATAACATTACCCAAAGGATCTGCCATTAGTGCCTGAATTAATTCAACACACACGTTATCAAAAGAAGGAAGGGAAAACACATTACACCACTATTCACGTAGATAATCAACACCGTAAAAGCTCCCCGGCAAGGCGCCAAAACGTGATCGGATCCCGCCTATACCACTAAAGAGTGGCAAGTACGGGGTCAATGCAGCTTTTACCCGAAGGGTCGAGATCGATTTCCACAGGGAACTATATATGTGTGAGTTGAGTTCCTAAGTGATCTAATGGTGCGTTGTGTTCTCAGTTGCACTTCTCATCAAAGGGTTTTGTAATTCCACTGTGGTTTTAAACTAATTGAGATTGCAAATTAACTAACTATTATATTTTTGGATGTTTTCTCAATTGATAAAAAGGACTAGGGTTATGACTTTCTCCTAGGTGAATACTTAACGTGATCTAAAACCTAAGAAAAAGACATTATATTGGGGATTGTGATGTAGCCAATGCACGGAATTACCCACTCTATACCTCTCGATAGCTCGAGTGGCTTTGCCCCAATTGCCTCTCTCGAGACCAATTGGGTGTCAAATTTTGGAAAGCAATTTAGGCTCAAGTATGGTATTACTATCTCTAGGTTTAACCCATTAATTGGGACTATCAATCTCTTGGTTACATCCTAATTCCTTGTTGGACTGATTTTCCTAGACTCAAATTCTCTTTCTCAAGAAGAACCAAAGTCAAATAGGCACCAATTAGTGTTTGCAAGCACTAATTTAACATGAAAAACCCATCAAATGGATCTAGCTGTTCATGATAATAAAAGAAAATAAAGAAATAGATGAAGAATAACCCATAAGACTTAATTACAAGATAATAATAAAAGATTTAATGATAAATCAACTCTAAAATTACTCAAAATGGCCTAATAAAGTCATTCACGAGCTCATATAAAAGTTATATTACAAAAGCTGACCTAAAAATTGGAAAAGAAAGTATTTATACTAGGCCGAATTTTCTGGACAAAACTACCGCTGCGGGGTTACCGCGGACCGCAAGAAATGGAGTGCGGCTGCAGTGAGGCATTTTGGCTTCATGAATCTGCTCTATGAACTTGGCCACCACGGGCCGCATGAAATGCACAGCGGCCGTAGTAGCTTCTACTGCGGCCGCACAAAATGGATTGCGGACCATGTTGGCCTTGATCTTCAAAAATCCTAGCTCTCTGAATCACATTAGTGCGGTCCGCACAAAATGGTTTGCGGCCGCGTTGATGCCATTGCGGTCCGCACAATATGCTTTGCGGCCGCAATGCTTTAGCTTCCAAAATTTCACCTCTCTGAATCTCTTCACTGCGGACCACACTAAATGGAGTGCGGCCGCAGTAGATCTATTGCACTGTGTTTGGACTTGTTCTTGGTACTTGTGCATGTTTCACTCCTTTTTGAGCTGGTTTTGACTAATTTTTACCTTTTTGACCAAACCCTGCAAACAAATACAACATGTAAGCCTTTGGGACTATTTTGTACACATTTTCAATCAAAACTCAAGTAAGAAGGATTGTAAAATGAAGTATAATCCCTAGTTATCAGTTACCCCTTAATTAGAGGAAACTTTTGCTAATTTTGTGTATGATTGAATATGTGGATTTCCCTAATTGCTACATAATTGATTCTTTACCTTATCTGCCTAGCTCTCAACTGCTATATATACTCACTTCTGGACGAACACTAGTTCACAAAAAACATTCTCTCACACTTAAAAGCTCTCTGCTTGTCTTTGTTACTTATAACTATCATTGAACTAGCCGGCTATAAGCTAAGGCTAGTTATTGCACCACATCTGCTCTATATTCTGTATTTTCTCTCCTTAACTGGTATGTCCTAAGTAAATTTCAAGTCCAAAACTCTATGTGTTCTGTTGCTGCTTTAGTTCACTGATTTCCAGTCTTGTTCCTGCTTACTATCTTGTTTCTCAATGTGTAACTAGCATGTCTAAATCATTGTTTCACCTAGTATGCCTGAAATAAACTGCTTAATAACTAGCATGTATGAATTCTGTCCTGTTTAACTTGTGATTAGTATGTCTAAGGATCTGCCTATTGCTTTACCTAGCATGCCTCAATCAGATTTGTTCTATGTATGCCAGCATGTTTGATTGTTTTCCTGATCTGTTTACTTAAGATTCTAGTTTAATCTGCTTTACTAAGTTGTCTAATATCTCAAAATAACTGTGGTTCTATGCTTAATTTGTCCAGTGTAATATGTTTCCACATGGTTGTTCTGTGATCCATGCTCTATGTCTCCATTACCATTTGTATGAATAACTCCTTAATCCTATAAAACTTTTGAAAAGGCTTCTGTGCCCCTATTGTTTATATGCTTCACTACCCATTAATATGTTCTGTATGTCCCCAACTCCCACTATCCCTGTGTGAGAATTTGTTGTTAAGTGATGCTGGACTTGTTTGTTCTATAACCAACTAGGCTGTTTTATTGATTTTCAAAAGTATTTCATACCATTTTCAAGTTGTTTCAAATCAATTCCTATTTTTAGAAAAACTTCTTTACCTATTGAATCACTTTCTTGTCAAAACTTTTTCAAAACTATGTCAAGCACTCTCACTTTACTCCTAAGTCCCTAGGTCCTTCCCCTTCAGTGTGTGTACTGCCTGGGGATCCTTTGAGATTCCTATGAAATCTGGCACACTAGGGCTGGCCATTCCACACTGCACTTATTCAACCCCTGTCATGAAAAGTCTAGGTGTGAGCACTGCCCGGGATCCTTGATGTCCTTAGGGAACTCTGACACACCTGGACATGAAATTGGCTATGAAATCCTTGGCATTTGAGATCATTGAAGGCCTGGCCTTACCAGGTTCGCTTTGGGCCTACTTCAGACTCCCTATAGTTAATTTACTTTTCGTTTATGTAATTTATTCGATCATTGGTCTGTAATAATTATTTGTAAATAGATATTGGGGTGGCTAGTGAAAATGGGAGGGTAGCTGTACGATCTTGTTGATAACACTGGGTAGAAAGCATGCTATAGGTTTTCTATTATTTGAATTTGCATTAGAATCCATGTCTTAGGACTAATATGTTCATTTGCATCCAAAACATGCTAAACACCCATTAGATATCTTGTTCTTAGGACTTCACGTTTATTGCTTCAACATACTTTATATTACTATTCCATGCTTTAATTTTGCATAAGTACTTTCACTTAGAAATCCTACTATTAGGTTAATGAATAACTATAACAAAAACTGTCATTCCTGTATGCACTTAGATACCATATTCTAGGAATTCTGTTTGCATTCGTTTGAATATGCCTAGTTTAATTAAAATAAGTAACTGGCCCATGAAAAGGCATAAAAACAGTCTCACATATAGGTGTATGTTTTCTGAGTATAACTGATACCAATCACCCTTTTTAAAGGTCTGCGTCACCTAGAACATCATGTTTGTAGGTTAAACAACTTCTGAATTGTTTAAAAATTCTTGCAATTACAATTATATACAGTCCCACGCCTTAGCAAGCCTTAGTTAACTAATCTCTATATAAGTTGTAAACTGCGTTTTGATTATGTTAAATTGCTTAAGTTTTACAGGTTTAAAAATCAGTAGGCAAACTGATTAGGACCCTGCCATTGAGTTTATGAAACAGTGTTGCATATTCTGTATGTTAATATTCACCTAGACATCTTGTCCTAGGGTTTCTTTTTCTAGAACTGCCTGCATTTGTGTTTGAGACGTGCTGTTTATTTTGCTATATACATGTGGAGGTAAACATGAGCCTTCTAAATGCTTCTTTCTTTTATACTTGTTGGTCCTACCTGTTATTTGACTGTCGCCTAGAGTTTTTCCTTTTAAATACTTAGGGGTTGTCTAGAACTGCCTAGATTTAGAGGTCCTAAACTCCTCCGGGACCACAAGGAAGGGACGGGCAACAACATGCTTAGAGTTCGTTAAATAAAAACTCGCTTACTAACCACTAAGGGGTGGGATAATGGGTAGGAAAGGATATGATGACCTGTGCACTAATGCAACGTGTAGCCCCTCGTTGGGGAGTGATTACCGGGCATTGCATGGATATGATCCTATAGGATAAATAACTTAGGACCCCTTTCACCCATTTACATATGTGTGCTTAGACTGCTAATCTATTAAAACCTTTATTTTTTTACATGTGTGTGCTTAGACTACTTATTTGCCCTTTGATTAATTCACAAAGTAAGTTTGGCCGGGACCCACAATTGTGGATTTCGAGGGGTGCCTAACACCTTCCCCTTGAAGTAACTTCAAGCCCTTACCCAATCTCTGGTTGTACAATTAGTGTTATAAATGACCCCTAGTTGGTGCCCTAACGCACCTTAATTCGTTAGGTGGCGACTCTTCAAACTCCTTATACCCCTTTTTTCCAAAAGAAAACGAGTTGTCCTAATAATGTTAAAAACCTTGACTAATCCGAAAGGAGAGGAAAAATGGGGGCGCGACACAATCAACGATTTTGGGAAAATAAATTGACGGCGCAACCAATGCTCTAGGGGAAACAAATCGACAGAGCGATCAATGCTTTGGGGAAAATGAACCGGCGGCGTAATTCAATGCTTCTAGGGAGACGAACCGAAGAGATGTCTCAACCACCTCAAAAGCTTACGTTACAAGCATGACGTCATCACGAGAAGATCGAGAAAATCAAGATCAAAACCGTTCCTTATCCTTCCACTCTAAGAAACGCGGGGACTATCTGTATACGGCTAAAATCAGGGAGACCGATTTTATATCTATTATGGTATTTCATAGCCTGATTCGCGTAAGCCTCGAAGTACGGCTCGAGGCCCAAGCCTAATTGTTCCCCGCGTTCAACATCGGGGCAATACAGATCAGTGACTGACACGAGCAAGCAGCACGTGGGCGAAGGCAGTCAAGTCTGCAATAGAGTACAAGTCCGCACTATGACATTAAATAACTATACCAGTTGTATGACTTTGTAATAAATGCTTATGTACTATGTTGGGATTTTTTCTCCTATATAAAGGGGATCCTTATATTTTTTTGTACCCACAATATTTAAGACAATGAACAAGAACATTCTCTGCTTTCTAACTCAAACATCCTCTATTGTCTCTTTACTGATTTAATACTTGCATTTACTGTGTTTCATTGATTGTCTTTCATTTACTGTCCATCATTGATCATAAATAGCCTCCTCCGAGGTCCATATAATTGTTATAGCTTCATCGATCGCACATCACTAACCCCGAGCCTCGACCTCGAGGACCTATCTCGGCTAGCTCGGAACCCCCGACCTAAGGCAGTCTGGTGTGCCTATCTTCGATTTCGTATCATTTTATCTTATTTCTTTACTCACGCTTAACATCTATTGTTTAACAACTAGCATTAAAATAAATTGGATATTTTCAGAATCACACAATCAAATTTAATTGTAATTCATTTTCAAGGTAAACAATGTCAACTAATTGAGATGAATACAAAATGGTTATAATTTTGAAAAGAGAAATTAGAGTTAGAAGGATTTTTCAGCAACAAAAAACGAAATTTCCTGGACTCATAAGCGACTTGGGTGAAAAAGTGACCTCATTTGCTTTAATTAGAAATTCCAGATAGCAAGGACAGTAGCGAACCTGAGTGGTTGAGATTGAAGGTGAAACTTCCTTATCTAGGCCAATCAAAAGAATCGCTATATAAACGGTTTTTAACCTATTTCTTGATTTGGATTTTAGACCAAAGATTTCAATTCATTTTAAATTCAGATTACTTGCATTAGCAATATCGCACATAATACTTCTTCTGTTTTAATTTTTGTGAACTTGTTCGACCGATCACATAATTTAAAGAAGAAATGAATATTTATTAAAATTTATGATCTTAAACATGTTATAATATTGTGTGATTATAAATTTTTTCAAACTTGTGATCTTAAACATTTCATAACATTTGTGTACCTCTGAGCCGAGGATCTTTCGGAAACAGCCGCTCTACCCCTTCGGGGTAGGGGTAAGGTCTACTGGGTGGTTGTTTTTGTTGTTGTTTGTGTTGGGTTTTTAAAGCTATTAATGCTTAAAATAGGGTGAATGGAAAATGGAGGGAAAAATAAAATATTTTAGTAATATTTGAGTTTCCCTCCTTGTTTGTCCCATATGGGAAGAGGAAAAGGTTTTTAATGGTATATAAGCAATTGCTCTTCCTCTAACCCATAAATAGTTGAGAAGAAGGCAAGCCTCGCGTCGTCGCTCGGCTTCGACTTCGGATTTGGTCAAATGATCGATTGATTAATTTTTGGACCAAATTTATTTGTTAATAGTAAATATTAACAGAAATGTTATTAAATATTTATTTTTAATAACAAAATAATAATATTAAAATAAATAATAATATTAAATCCAAATCAGTTATCCAATTTTCAGTTTTTTGTTTTTGTAACAGAAAATTAACTACCCTCTTCAATTTTCCCTCTTTATTGTTGAGTAAATAGCCATTTATGTTATGACATTTATTCTATGGCCATTTTGCAAAAACAACCATTCTGAAGAGTTGCACCTCTTCAGATTTTAGCTCAACTTTGGCTATAAATACAAGTCCATCCTCTCAAATTTTTCATACGAATTTCTGAGTTCTCCTCCTTTCTTCTGCATATTTTAACTTCAAAGAAAGCAATAGTTAGTGTGATTTGCTACCGAACTTTGTGTTCGCTGAAACACTGGGGTTTGAAGTACCACTACACCAGTGTGTAATTTGTTCTATCTTGGGAGGAAATAATCCATAACCTTGGGTACTAGGAGGGGATTAAATTCCTTAAGGAAACACTGTGAATTCAGTGGGCTCAAATTGGTTTTATTTCATTTACATTTCTGTTTGAATATTATTTTATTATCTCCAGAATTATTTTACAAATAGAGATTGCTAACAAGCTTAAGGAATTTAATATATTTTCTGTATTTGTGTTATACTCACTGTTTCTGGAGAGTAAAACTTTTGTGATTTTCTACTCTATGGGAGATTAAAATCTACGTGATTTTAACGTTTGAGTCATTATTTTACAAAAATGACGAATGATAACGGAAACCAAGTTGTTCCGATGGTAACTGCCAATGCCTCAACGAGCCGAACAACACCGGCAGCATTGGCACCGACGGAGAAACCCGAAAAAATTTTCGGGATTGATTTTAAGCGTTGGCAGCAAAAAATGTTCTTCTACTTGACTACTCTAAGTCTCTAGAAGTTCATCAAGGAAGATGTTCCTGTGCTGTTCGATGAAACTCCATAGAATGAACACTTTCTCGTGATTAAGGCGTGGAAGCACTATGATTTTCTATGCAAGAATTATATTCTTAGCGGACTGGAGGATGCTTTGTATAACGCCTACAATGGCGTGGAGACGTCAAAAGAATTGTGGATTGCGCTTGAAAAGAAATACAAAACTGAAGATACCAGTTTGAAGAAATTCGTTGCTACTAAAATTTTGGACTACAAAATGGTAGATAACAAGTATGTTATTACCCAAGGCTAGGAATTACAAGTGATTATTCACGATCTCCTTGATGAAGGTCTTGTCATCAATGAAGCATTCCAAGTAGCAGCGATGATTGAGAAGTTACCTTCTTTGTGGAAGGACTTAAAAAATTATTTGAAACACAAACACAAGGAGATGTCCCTTGAAGATCGCATTGTTCGGTTGAGAATCAAAGAGTACAATAAATCTGCTCACAAGAGAGGTCGTGGATACTCAACAATAATAGGAACAAACATTGTTGAGGATACTTCTCAAAATAAGAGAAAGAGGAAGCAGGCTTATGGACCGAAAAGCAACCCAAACAAGAAGCGGTTCAGTGGAAATTGCCACAACTGTGGAAAAGCCAGACACAAATCTACGGAGTGTCGTGCTCTGAAGAATAACAAGAAGAAGGGTCAAGAAAACATGGTTGAAAAGCATGATGATGTTGATGACTTGTGTGCCATGCTTTCCGAATGCAACTTGGTGGGCAATCCTAAAGAGTGATAGATTGATTCTGGAGCCACTCGCCATGTTTGTGCTGATAGAGAAGCTTTTGCTACTTATGCTCCTGTTGGATCCGAAGAGACGCTTTCTATGGAAAATGCTGCAAAGGCCAAGATTGAAGGATGTGGGAAGATATTTCTCAAAATGACTTCCGGCAAAGTGGTGACTTTGAACAACGTCCTTCATGTTCCCGAGATTAGGAAGAATTTAGTCTCTGCTAGACTTCTTGTTAAGAATGGCTATAAATGTGTATTTGTATCTGATAAGGTTGTAATAAGTAAGAACGAGATGTTTGTAGGAAAAGGTTACCTCACCGAGGGCCTTTTCAAGCTAAATGTAATGGTTGTTAAAAATAATAATAAAATTTCAGCTTTGTCTTACTTACTTGAGTCAAAATAATTATGGCATATATGTTTGGGTCATGTCAGTTATAAAACCTTGCGAAAAATGATTAACTTGGAAGTATTGCCTAAGTTTGAATGCGACAAATCAAAATGTCAAGTATGTGTAGAATCTAAGTATGTTAAACATCCTTATAAGTCAGTTGAAAGGAATTCAAATCCTTCAGACTTAATTCACACAGATATTTGTGACATGAAGCCAATACCATCTCGCGGTGGAAAGAAGTATTTCATAACTTTTATTGACGATAATACTCGATATTGCTATGTTTACTTACTTAATAATAAAGATGAAGCAATAGATGCATTCAAGCAATAACAAAATGAAGTTGACACGCAACTTAAAAAGAAAATCAAAATGATAAGAAGTGATATGGGTGGTGAATATGAATCTCCTTTTGAAGAAACATGTTTAGAATATGGAATTATTCATCAAACAACGACCCCTTACACGCCCCAATCCAATGGGATTGTGGAATGAAAGAATCGTTCATTAAAGAAGATGATGAATGCATTGTTGATAAGTTCTGGTTTTGTCACGACCCGAATTTTCCTCCGAACGGTCTCGTGACGACACCTAGTCTCTAAGACTAGGTAAGCCTAAAACATGCAGAAAATAAGACAACATAACAATAAAATAGAAAATGAGAAGAATACATATATAACTTAGCCGCTCGGCATTTACAACTCTTACTTTCCCAAAACCCGGAACGTCACAAAATCACAAGCTCTTTACTACTGTAGCTCTATACAAAGGAATAAGGAAAATGTATCTATATATCTCCTATATCTATATTGGAGTAGAAGGGGACTCATGAGATTCTGCGGACGCGGTAGAATTACCTCGCGGTCTCCTGAGAAGCTACTAAGATACTCCTAGCCGCAGTACTGTGTGCTGGTACCTGGATCTGCACATGGGAAAAACATGCGCAGGAAAGGGCGTGAGTACTCCATAATCGGTACCCAGTAAGTGCCAAGCCTAACCCCAGTCAAGTAGTGACGAGGTCAGGTTAAGGCTCTACTGGATGTTTAAAAGTAACACAATTAAAATCTAAGAAGAGGTAGATAATAGACTCAAAGCAAAAGAGTAGTAAAGGTACGCTGAAAGGAATAGTAACAGAGAGCCCTCGGCTCAGCACAATATATATCTCAACAGTAAATATGCAATGCAGTACAGGGGGAAAGCTCCGGGATCTCAGTCCATAGTCCCAATTTAAATATGCTATGCAGTACAAGGGGAAAGCTCCCGGATCTCAGTTTGTAGTTCCAATATAAATATGCTATGCAGTACAGGGGGAAAGCTCCCGGATCTCAGTCCGTAGTCCCAATTTAAATATGCAATGCAGAACAGGGAGAAAGCTCCCGGATCTCAGTCCGTTCTCCCAATTTAAATATGCAATGCAGAAGTATATCGGGTGCAGCTAATTAAACAGTTCAAGAAAACAACAGTCAAGAATAAGGTGAAACTACCTAAGCATGGTGCAAATAGTAGCAAATAACAGGAATTCAAGTAAGGACAGGTAGGCATGCTTATTCTTAACCAAACCACTCATTTAAGACAGAAAACAGTAATATAGGAACGAAAATGAGTTATGTTATGGAAGGAAAAGTGGAATTTTAGCAGCAATGACCCGTGTACGCACTCGTCACCTCACGTACACGGCGTCCACATAACGAAATCAGTATAAAAATGCCTAAAGGGGAAGTACCCAACACAGAGTTAGGAAACCCACTTACCTTGACTGCGCTAATCAGCTCAATACCACGCTCTTGCCACGAGTATCCACTCTGGGTGGCCCAAATCCAAGTTACCCAGGTGCAAAAGTCTTCAAAAATCGCTCCTCCCGAGCTCTCAAATTCAAAAATGGTGAAAATAGGCTTTAACCCTCGATTTTGGGTCTTAAAGAATCTGCCCAGGTATTGCTCTATGCGATCGCAGACATACATATTGTCGCGATCGCGAAGGGTACTTCCTCACACGCGCCTAAAGCTTCTATGCGAACGCAGCTAGACGTCTGCGATCGCAGTCCTTCACCCCTCAGAGTTATGCGATCGCAGTTGGGGCCACGCGACCGCGTAGAACAAACACTGAACCTCCCCTAGACCTAGGATCCTCTATTTGATCGCGATCCAGGACATGCGATCGTGAAGACCAAGTTTCCAACACACTGCGATCGCGGACCTCTTCTTGCGATCGCAGAGAACAAATCGCAGTCCTCCCACGCTTACCTTATGCGATCGCGGAGGGGCTCTTGCGATCGCAATTAACAAAAAGCTGCTGATGAAAAACCAGCAAAGACTTAGGCCAAAATATGCCCGTTTGAACACCCGAAACACACCTGAGGCCCCCGGGACCTCAACCAAAATCACCACACAACCCTAATACCTCATTCAAACTTGGTCGAGTCTTAAAAACACATCTCATAACATCAAAATCATCAAATATGCATAGATTCAAGCCTAAGAACTTATGAAATTTCTAAAATCCATATTCGATGCCGAATCATGTCAAAACTCATCCGAATGACCTCAATTTTTTCACACAAGTCATAAATGACGTTACGGACCTGCTTTCGCTTTCGGAATTCCATTCCGAGCCCGGTATCAAAATTTTACCTATCTGCCGAATTCACCGAAATTCTAACTTTCGCCAATTCAAGCCTAAATCTACAACCGACCTCGAAAAAACATTCCGAACATGCTCCTAACCCCCAAATCACCCAACGGAGCTAA
Organism: Nicotiana undulata; assembly: GCA_005239495.1. Classification (NCBI taxonomy): domain Eukaryota; kingdom Viridiplantae; phylum Streptophyta; class Magnoliopsida; order Solanales; family Solanaceae; genus Nicotiana; species Nicotiana undulata. The sequence goes on along the minus strand of ML261357.1, from coordinate 294,366 downwards.
CAGAGTCGACGAAATTCCATTCCGGATCCGTATTCACACAGTTCTAGCTACGACCTGATTTTAGAAGCTAAAATCCACATTTAAGGACTATGTGTCCAAAATCACTTCGGATTTCACCACTCAACGCTCCGACAAGTTCCAATAGCATGATTAGACATGGGAGAAGCAGTTATTAGGGGATCGGGGCGCTAACTCTCAAAATGAACGACCGAGTCGTTACATTCTCCCCCTCTTAAGAAAGTCATTCGTCCTCGAACGAGTATAGAAACATACCTGAAGCTATGAAAAGATGAGGGTACAGACTCCGCATATCCTGCTCGATCTCCCAAGTCGCCTCCTCGACCGGATGAGCCCTCCACTGAACCTTGATTGAGGCAATATTCTTCGATCTGAGCTTTCTGACCTGCCTGTCCAATATAGCCACAGGCTCCTCAACATATGATAGATCCTTGTCCAACTGGACTGAGCTGAAATCCAAAACCTGAGTTGGATCACCGTGATACTTCCGGAGCATACAAACGTGGAATACCGGATGGACTCCTGTCAGGTTGGGAGGCAGGGGCTATCTCATAAGCAACCTCCCCAACCCGCTGTAGTACCTCAAAAGGGCCAATGAACCTCAGACTCAACTTACCCTTCTTCCCGAATCTCATGACGCCCTTCATAGGCGATACTCGAAGAAAAACCCGATCACCAGCTATAAATGCCAAGTCACGAACCTTTCGGTCTGCATAACTCTTCTGCCTGGACTGAGCTGTGCGAAGTCTCTCCTGAATCACCTTCACCTTGTCCAAGGCATCCTGAACCAAGTCTGTACCCAACAATCGGGCCTCGCCCGACTCAAACCATCCCACTGGAGACCTGCATCGCCTACCATACAAAGCCTCATACGGCACCATCTGAATGCTGGACTGGTAGCTGTTATTATAAGAAAACTCTACAAGAGGCAAGTATCGATCCCATGACCCTCCAAAATCTATCACAAAGGCACAGAGCATATCCTAGAGGTTCTTAATCGTGCGCTCGGAGTGTCCGTGCATCTGAGGGTGAAAGGATGTACTCAACTCCACTTTGGTGCCTAACTCCTGCTGAACGACTCTCCAAAACTGTGAAGTGAACTGTGTACCTCTGTCTGAAATGATGGTACTGGAATACCGTGGAGGCGAACAATCTCTCTGATATAAATCTCAGCTAACCTCTCAGATGAATATGTAGTCAATAATGGAATGAAATGGGATGATTTGGTCAGCCGGTGCACAATCACCCAAATAGCATCATGCTTCCTCAAAGTCCGAGGAAGTCCAACCACAAAGTCCATGGTGATCCGCTCCCACTTCCACTATGGAAGCTCAATCTACTATAGTAACCCTACCGGTCTCTGATGCTCACATTTGACTTGCTGACAGTTGAGACACTTGGCTACAAACTCCACTATATCCTTCTTCATCCTTTTCCACCAATAGTGTTGTCTCAGATCCTGGTACATCTTCGCGGTACCCGGATGGATGGAATACCGCGAACTATGGGCCTCTTCAATAATCAACTCCCAAAGCCCATCTACATTGGGCACACAAATACGGCCCTACATCCTCATCACACCATCATCACCTATGGTCATATCCTTGGCATCACACCGCCGAACTCTATCCTGAAGAGCCAGAAGGTTGGGATCATCATACTGGCACTCCCGAATGCGATCATAAAGAGAAGATCGAGCAACAACACAAGAAAATACCCGACGAGGCTCCGAAAGATTCAATCTCATGAACTGACTGGATAAGGACTGAACATCCAAGGCTAGAGGCCTCTCAGCTGCATGAAGATATGCAAAACTCCCCAGACTCTCCGCCCGACGACTCAAGGCGTCAGCCACCACATTGGCCTTCCCCGGGTGGTATAGTATAATGATATCATAATCCTTGAGTAACTCCAACCACCTACGTTGGCGCAAATTTAGATCCTTCTGCCTGAATATGTGCTGCAAACTCCGGTGATCCGTGAAAATCTCACAGGGAACACCATATAAATAATGACGCCATATCTTCAGGGCGTGGACAATCTCTACCAACTCGAGATCATGAACATGGTAGTTTCTCTCATGCACCTTCAACTGTCTGGATACGTAGGCAATCAACCTACCGTCCTGCATCAATACCGCTCCCAGGCCAATTCTCGAAGCATCACAATAAACTGTATAGGACCTGGACACGTAGGCAATACCAACACAGGGGTTGTAGTTAGGGCTGTCTTGAGCTTCTGAAAGATCTCCTCACACTCCTTCGTCCATATAAAAGGGGCACCATTCTGGGTCAGTCTGGTCATGGGCGCTGAAATGGATGAAAATCCCTCCACAAAACGGTGCTAATACTCAGCCAAATCGAGGAAACTGCGGATCTCAGTAGCTGAAGACGGTCTAAGCCAACTCTGCACCGCGTCCACCTTCTTCGGATCTACCTTGATCCCATTCGAAGAAACTACATGGCCTAGGAATGCCACAGAATCAAGCCAAAATTCACACTTAGAGAATTTGGCATACAACTTCTTCTGTCTCAAGGTCTGAAGCATGATCCTCAAGTGCTGCTCATGGTCCTCCTGGGACCGAGAATATACTAGAATTTCGTCAATGAACACGATGATGAAAGTATCAAGATACGGCCTAAATACGCTGTGCATCAGGTGCATGAAGGTTGCTAGGGCATTGGTCATCCCAAATGACATAACAAGGAACTCATAGTGGCCATATCTAGTCCGAAAGTCAGTCTTCGGGATATTCGGCTCTCGAATCTTCAACTTATGATAGCCCGAACGCAGATCAATCTTGGAGAACACCCTGCCACCCTGTAACTAGTCAAATAAGTCATCAATGCGAGGCAACGGGTACCTGTTCTTTACTATCACCCTATTTAGCTCCCGGTAGTCAATACACAAACGCATCGAACCATCCTTTTTCTTCACAAATAATACAGGAGCATCCCAAGGTGATACACTGGGACTGATGAATCCCTTATCAAGAAACTCTTGCAACTGCTCCTTTAACTCCTTCAACTCAGGAGGAGCCATGCGATAGGGAGGAATGGAAATGGGCTGAGTGTCTGGCAACAAGTCAATGCCGAAGTCAATATCTCTGTTGGGCGGCATACCCGGAAGAAATACATCAGGATAGTCCCTCACAACTGGGACTGACTCAACTGTAGGGGTCTCAGCACTAACATCTCTCACATAAGCCAAATACGCATCGCACCCCTTTTCTACCATCCGCTGAGCCTTAAGAAAAGAAATGACTCTGCGGGGAGTATACTCTAAGGAACCTCTCCACTCTAACCTCAGTAATCCTAGCATAGCCAGCGTCACGGACTTGGTGTGACAATCAAGAATAACATAGTAAGGAGACAGTCAGTCCATACCCAATATAACGTCGAAATCTACCATGCCGAGTAGTAGTAAGTCAGCCCTAATCTCAAAACCACTAATAACAATCAAGCACGACCGATATACACGGTCCACAACAAAAGAATCTCCCACAGGAGTAGAAACATATAAGGGGGACCTCAAAGAATCCTGAGATATCCCCAAATGTGAAGCAAAGTAAGAAAATACATATGAGCACGTAGAACCTGGATCAAATAACATGGATGCATCCCTATGACAAACATGGACAATACCTGTGATGACCTAATCTGAAGCAACGACCTCTGAGCGGGATGGAAGAGCATAATATCTGGCCTGGCCTCCCCCTCTAGGGCGACCTCGACCTCCCCGACCTCCACCTCGAGCTGTCTGAGAAGGTGGGGTAGTAGCTGGGTCTGGGAGAATAGCTGGAGGTCTCGATGGAGCACGGAGGGCCTGATAGGACTGAGATGATGCACCCCTCCTAGCTTTGGGGAAATCTTTGATCACATGGCGAGGGTCACCACACCCAAAACAACCCCTCAGAGGACGGGGCGGCTGCTGCTGACTCAGAACTGGCCTGTTGGACTGGCCGGTGATAGCACCTCAAGCAGGAGGCACATGAGACACTGGTGGTGCATAATAAGGCTCCTGAGGTCTAGGAGGAGCTGGAATGCCACTGGCTGCTGGAAGAGCTGAATGAATGGGGCGACTCACGAAACCCCTACCATACCGTGCTGCCGGTGCAGGAACTCCTGAAAAGTGACCAGTTTCTCGAGACCTCTTGGCCTCTCTCTCCTCCCTGTCCCGGGCTAACATACTCTCAATCCTCCGGACAATACTCACGGCCTGCTGGTAAGTAATATCTGTCTCCAGCTCTCTGGACATGCTGGTCCGAATACTGGGGTGGAGCCCCTCAATGAAACGTCGAACCCTCTCTCTGACAGTGGCAGCTAAGGCTGGTGCATGACGAGCCAAATTGCTGAAACGGACTCCATACTCAGACACAATAATGGTACCCTGGCGTAGCTGCTCAAACTCTGCGCGCCAAGCATCCTTGAAGCTCTGAGGGACAAACTCAAGTAAGAACATCTCGGAGAACTGAGCCTAGGTAAGTGAAGCTGCCTCATCCGGACTACTCAGCTCAAAAGCACGCCACCACTAATAAGATGCTCCGCTCAGCTGGAAAGCAATGAAGGAAACCCCACTCGTCTCCACAATACCCATGGTGCGGAGAATTCGATGACACTTATCAAGGAAACCCAGGGCGTCATCCAAAGCTAGTACGTTGAACTCAGGTGGGTGGTACTTCTTGTACCTTTCAAGTCGGAGCTTCTCTGCCTCAGAAACAGCTACCCTAGCCTCATGCTGAGCTAGAGCTACTGGGGGTATAGGAATATACTCTGGAACCTGCCAATATGAACCCTCTGCCCAGGAGTACGGGCTGCGGGAGTCTGTGCCCCTCCCCCAACCTGGGATGTAACTGGAGCTATCAGAAGTAGTCCTGCCTAAGACAGAGTACTGAAAGCACTCAAGAACTGAGCCAACGTCTCCTGGAGGGCTGGGGTAATAGTAGGGACCTCCAGTGCCCCTCCAACTATGGCTGTTGAGGGCTCCTCTGCCTCTGCTCTAGCCGGTGCTCGGGCTGCACCGTGTGCTCGTCCTCTGCCCCAGCCCCTGCCTCTGGCGGCTCTGGATGGGGGCTCGGGTGCCTGATCATCAGTACGTACCGTACGAGTGCGCACCATCTGTAAGCAAGAATAGAATAGAGTTTAAGAATTGTAATGACAGTAACTAGAACGACAAGGAATTCCAAGGAATATGATTGTTCTTAACAGTTACATACCTTCTTGAAGATAGATACGGACGTCTCTGCACCAATCCGCGAGACTCTAATAAATCGGCTTGTGATTATGTGACTCCTATGAACCTAGACGCTCTGATACCAACTTGTCACGATACGAATTTCCCTCCGAACAGTCTCGTGACGGAACCTAGTCTTTAAGACTAGGTAAGCCTAAAACGTGCGGAAAATAAGACAACATAACAATAAAATAGAAAAGGAGAAGAATACATATATAACTTAGCTGCTCGGCATTTACAACTCTTACTTTCCCAAAACCCGGAACATCACAAAATCACAAGCTCTGTATACTGTAGCTTTATACAAAGGAATAAGGAAAATGTATCTATATATCTCCTATATCTATATTGGAGTAGAAGGGGACTCATGAGATTTTGCGGATGCGGCAGAATAACCTCGCGGTCTCCTGAGCAGCTACTATGATACTCCTAGCCGCAGTACTGTGTGCTGGTACCTGGATATGCAAATGGGGAAAAACATGCGCAGGAAAGGACGTGAGTACTCCACAATCGATATCCAGTAAGTGACAAGCCTAACCCCAGTCAAGTAGTGACGAGGTTAGGTTAAGGCTCTACTGGATGTTTAAACATAACACAGTTAAAATCTAAGAAGAGGTAGATAATAGACGCAAAGCAAAACAATAGTAAATGTACGCTGAAAGGAATAGTAACAGAGAGCCCTCGGCTCAGCATAACATATATCTCAACAGTAAATATGCAATGCAGTACAGGGGGAAAACTCTCGGATCTCAGTCCGTAGTCCCAATTTAAATATGCTATGCAGTACAGGGGGAAAGCTCCCGGATCTCAGTCTGTAGTCCCAATTTAAGTATGCTATGCAGTACAGGGGGAAAGCTCCCGGATCTCAGTCCGTAGTCCCAGTTTAAATATGCAATGCAGAACAGGGGGAAAGCTCCCGGATCTTAGTCCGTTCTCCAAATTTAAATATGCAATGCAAAAGTATATTGGGTGCAGCTAATTAAACAGTTCAAGAAAACAACAGTCAAGAATAAGGTGGAACTACCTAAGCATGGTGCAAATAGTAGCAAATAATAGCAATTCAAGTAAGGACAGGTAGGCATGCTTATTCTTAAGCTAAGCACTCAGTTAAGACAGAAAACAGTAATATAGGAACGAAAATGAGTTATGTTATGGAAGGAAAAGTGGAATTTTAGCAGCAATGACCCGTGTACGCACTCGTCACCTCACGTACACGGCGTCTACATAACGAAATCAGTATAAAAATGCCTAAGGGGAAGTACCCAACACAGAGTTAGGAAATCCACTTACCTTGACTGCGCTAATCAGCTCAATACCACGCTCTTTCCACAAGTATCCAACTCCGGGTGGCCCAAATCCATGTTACCTAGGTGCAAAAGTCTTCAAAAATCGCTCCTCCCGAGCACTCAAATAAAAAAATGGTGAAAATAGGCTTTAACCCTCAATTTTTGGTCTTAAAGAATCTGCCCAGGCATTGCTCTATGCGATCGCAGACATACTGTCGTGATCGCGAAGGGTACTTCCTCACACGCGCCTAAAGATTCTATGCGAACGCAGCTAGACGTCTGCGATCACGGTCCTTCACGCCTCAGAGATATGCGATCACGGTTGGGGCCATGCGACCGCGTAGAACAAACACTGAACCTCCCTCAGACTTAGGATCCTCTATGCAACCGCGATCCAGGACATGCGATCGCGAAGACCAAGTTTCCAACACACTGCGATCACGGACCTCTTCTTGCGATCTCATAGAACAAATCACAGACCTCCCACGCTTACCTTATGCGATCGCGGAGGGTATCTTGCGATTGCAATTAACAAAAAGCTGCTGATGAAAAACCAGCAAAGACTTAGGCCAAAATATGCCCGTTTTAACACCTGAAACACACCCGAGGCCCCCGGGACCTCAACCAAAACCACCAACCAACCCTAATACCTCATTCAAACTTGGTCGAGCCTTAAAAACACATCTCATAACATCAAAATCATCAAATATGCATATATATTCAAGCCTAAGAACTTATGAAATTTCTAAAATCCACATTCGATGCCGAATCACGTCAAAACGCATCCGAATGACCTCAAATTTTGCAGACAGGTCATAAATGACATTACAGACCTGTTGTTGCTTTTGAAATTCCATTACGAGCCCGGTATCAAAATTTCACCTATCGGCCGAAATCACCAAAATTCTAACTTTCGCCAATTCAAGCCTAAATCTACAACCAACCCCGAAAACACATTCCGAACATGCTCCTAACCTCAAAATCACCCAACGGAGCTAACGGAGTCGACAAAACTCCATTCAGGATCCATCTTCACACAGTTGTAGCTACGGCCTGATTTCAAAAACTAAAATCCACATTTAAGGACTATGTGTCCAAAATCACTCCGGATTTCACCACTCAACGCTCCGACAAGTTCCAATAGCGTGATTAGACATGGGAGAAGCAATTATTAGGGGATCAGGGTGCTAACTCTCAAAACAACCAACCGGGTCGTTACAGGTTTGCCACAGAACTTGTGGGGGAGGGGGGGATACATTCTTACGACTATCGTATATTAAATCTAGTGCCCCATAGGAAAACACAATCCATTCCATATGAAAAATATAAAGAAAGGAAGCCCAAATTGAATTATTTTAAAGTGTGGGGGTGTTTGGCAAAAGTGCAAGTTCCTAAACCCAAAAGGGTAAACATAGGAACGAAAACTGTTGATTGTGTTTTCATAGGATATGCGACCAATAGTAAAGCATATCAATTTTTGGTTCATAAATCAAAAAATCCCGACATTCATAATAATACGGTTATAGAATCAGATAATGCTGAGTTCTTTAAAAATATATATCCGTATAAAATGGAATGTGAGTCGATCGGTGAAGGATCTAAACGCCCTTGGGAAGAAACAAAAGGAAGCACATTTAATCAGGAGGATCCAAGACGTAGTAAACATCAAAGAATGTCTACTTCAATTGGACTAGATTTTGTGACTTTCTTATTGGAGAATGAGCCTCAAACATTTAAAGAACTTATGTCTTCTTCGGAATCATTGTTTTGGAAAGAGGCAGTCAATAGTGAAATAGAATCTATATCGAACAACCATACATGGGAATTGGTTGATTTTCCTCCTGGAAATAAATCGTTGGGTTCTAAATGGATCTTTAGAGGAAAATGAAAGATGATGGCACTATTGAAAAATATAAGGCAAGACTTGTGGTCAAAGGGTATATATAACGAGAAGGTCTTAACTATTTTGATACCTACTCCAGTTATAAGAATTACGTCCATACGAACGTTATNTACTCTCCAGTTACAAGAATTACGTCCATAAGAACGTTGGTAGCGTTAGCTGCAGTTTATGGTCTTGAAATTCATCAAATGGATGTTAAGACGGCCTTCTTAAATGGAGAGTTGGAGGAAGAAATTTACATGGAACAACCTGAAGGGTTTGTGGTTCCAGGTAAAGAAAAGAAGGTATGTAGACTTGTTAAGTCCCTTTACGGACTAAAACAAGCACCCAAACAATGGCATGCGAAATTTGACCAAACAATGTTGTCAAATGGTTTTAAAATAAATGAGTGTGATAAATGTGTGTACATTAAAAATGCTCCAAATCACATAGTCATTGTTTGCTTATATGTGGATGATATGCTGATAATGAGTAATGACATTGCCAACATAAATGCGACTAAGCGCATGCTAACTGGCAAGTTTGATATGAAAGACTTGGGAGTTGCTAATTAAATTCTGGGAATTAAGATCCATAAGACTTCTCAAGGTTTGGCATTGTCACAATCTCATTCTATTAAGACAATACTTGAAAAATTCAAGCACTTGGGCTTTAAGGTTGCAAAGACTCCAATTGATGTGAATATTGCATTAGCAAAGAACAAAGGCCAAAACATATCACAATTGGATTATGCTCGTGTGTTGGGATGCTTAATGTATATCATGAATTATACACGATTAGATATGGCTTGTGCTATAAGTAAATTGAGTCGATATACGAGCAATCCAGGTCAATCTCATTGGATGGCAATGAAACGAGTTTCGAGGCATTTAGTACTTACCCAGGACTTTGCTTTGTACTACAGTAAATACCATGCGGTCATTGAGGGATACTGTGATGCAAATTGGATCACAGGATCAACTGGTTCCAAGTCCACAAGCGGATATGTATTCACTATTGGTGGAGGAGCGGTATCTTGAAAGTCATCCAAACAAACTTGTATTGCCCCACTCTACAATTGAGGTTGAGTTCATAGCCTTAGATAAAGCCGATGAAGAAGCCGAATGGCTTCGGAATTTCTTAGAAGACATTCCATTTTGGCTCAAACCGTTTGCACCAATATGCATACATTGCGATAGTCAAGCGGCAATTGGAAAGGTTGGGAGCATTACGTATAACGGTAAATCTCGTCATATACGACGAAGACATAAAACCGTTATGAAATTACTTTCTAGAGGAATTATCACGATTGACTATGTAAAGTCAAGTGATAATGTGTCGGATCCACTTATAAAAGGCCTAACTAGAGAGGCAGTTGAGAAATCATCAAGGGGAATGGGACTATGGCCTAGAACAAGTCATAGTGGCGGTAACTCTACCTAGAAGACTGGAGATCTCAAGATCTAGGTTCAAGGAGATCAAACAAAGTCATTTATGATGGGTCAACATTGTCAACTAAACTTTTGGTGCATTCTCGTGATGAGACAATGTTCAGTACCACGGATAAAGCATTAAGGCTTTTTAATGATTTCTAAATTTGATACGGGGTATATCATTTATCGAATTTGGGGTTATTTATTAATTTCAGAGTCGCCACCCGGATTTTTTATGGTGTTTCGGGACACCATTTATTTATTTTAAAATCCCAAATCGAGGAAATTTTGACTCCGTTAAAAAAGTCTGCGAACCAGAAGACAGGGTAAGGAATTCTGTTAACCCGGGAGAAGGTGTTAGACACTCCCGAATTCTGTGGTTCTAGCACGGTCGCTTAACTATTAATAATTGACCTAATTATCTAATTAATTACATGTTTTAAACCAATTGTATATTTTTAAACCTTTTGAACCTCTTTTAATATTTATGGTATTATTGTGAAACAAGTCACGATGGCGTGCACTTTCCATTTTTGAACACGTTTCAAACCGCGCCATATGAAATGCACCCGCGATTTACAACATGTTTATTTTAATTATTGTTCGAAGTTGTGGTCAGATCGCATAAAATGCAAACCCGAATGGGGATTTACGTATCACGACTATACCAGGGGATCCGTACCCATAATCGTGATTATTTAATTATGCACCTAAAGAAAACTACGATATTTATGAATTGTTTAATTTTCTAAGGTTTATAATTGTTCGAGGCAAATAAATTATGGACATGAGTTTATTGAAATAATTAAGCTTATTGCTGTCAAAATAAATTTTACTCATTTGATATGAAAGTTTGGCATATTCATTCCGATGATTCATAAGCTGTAATTTTTAAAGGCATCTCCCCCGTCACAAAATAATTTCAATGAATTAATCTGATCTCTTATATGACAAAATATGATCTTCAAACACAGCTTACAGTACCCTTTTGTCACTACTATCATCTTTATATTTCAAAAAAGAAGAAATCAAATCATAAACATTTGAAGCATTCCCTAAGCAAATATGCACAGTATTCGAAACTTCAAATCCAAAGTCGCCGAAACTTCAAACCAAAAGAAGCATACCAGCGAAGATGGACAATAAACACATCATACTAATACAACAACTTTGAACTAATCTAAAACAAGACAAATGAACAATAAAATAAGAGAAAACATCTCAAACTGGAAAAAAGAAACTTACGATTACTAACAGAATTGAGCAAGTAAGGGAAATAAATGATTAATTCAATATCACAAACAGAAGGAACCCACTTCACCGTTCCAACATTCTTCATATAAAATAAAAGAGCTTAACCATTCACTGTTACCCAAACTCTAAATCTTTCACAGACAAGCTAAACAACAACAATAATTACATACCAAAACATATCTCAGAACAATTTTATGAAGAACATACCTCGCCGCGCAAGGTTCAAATTTCGAAGAGAAGAAAGTCAAATAAAGCTGGAATCGACAAGTTTGAAGCTCAACAAGCAATCTTGGCAGCAGCGACCGCAATCAGCAAAACAGTTTCAATTTTAAGTCAAAAGTTAACTCGACAACCCAGAATTAAAAGAACTGAATTAGTCAAAATCAAAATAGTATTTGGAGATCTTTTATTTTCGATTTTTGTTTTGCTCTTTGGAGCTCTTATTTCCCTTCAGATCTAGAATTTAGAGGGTGGCGGGTGTTGTGTAAACAAAGAGAGAGCTCAAAATAAGGATGCTAGATTTTTTTTGTGTTAGAGGAGATGGTCTGTTTGGAGGAGATGATGGAAGGGGAGCGGGGAGGGAGCGGCGCTGGGATAGGGGGAATCTGATCTCTTTAGGTTTTTTATGAAAGGGGTTCTAAAATAGAGGGGTTTTGGGCCGATTAGGGAATGGGCTAGGGAAATTTGGGTTATTTTGGTAACTGGGCCGATGCAAATGCCCTAGCCCAATTGCATTGAAGATTAAATAAGTCCCCTTTCTTCTTTCTTGTATTTTAAACCTAGCCCCTTAATTGAAACACAAATTTCAAATTGATTTTGCAGAAATGACCTATTAAACTAATTGATTAAAGCTAATGTACATTTTTTGTGATTTTCATGTATTAATCTAACAATTGAAGAGTAACTAATTTCTAAAATGCAAATTAAACCTAAGATTACATGAAATGAAAAATGTGATAATTTTTTATGATTTTTCTTATGATTTTAAAATATTAAACATGCATGAAATGTAACTACATAAAGAAAAACTCCTAAAATTCATCAAAATTATTTTTGGTCTATATTTAGGAGTTATTTCCACGCGGGGCAAAAATTAGGTGCTCACAGCTGCCCCTCTTTGCTCGAAAACATGAAGAGTTTTCGAGCAAAGATAAAGTGAGCAATTACGAGCAATTTTTTCCCGTTCGGTACTCCATTTGGAAGCATTTTAAAAAAGTTTGACCGAACCTTGCTTCGGAGGTTGCTTACATATCCTTGGCTATAAAGGAATCAGGTCAGTGTAGTTCTGGAAGTTTTGGTAGCTGGGACTACCGGATAACTATGATTTCACTGCGGCTGTTGCTGCTATTTTTGTTGCTGAGCTCCTTATTACACCAAAGTAACAAAACAAAAAAGATTAACTAAGCCTATCACCTACTAGTTACAAGATCCCTATACTCTAAGGATTGATCTTGAGTCTTGGCTTTTGCTGACTCTGGCCTGGATCTTGATGTTTGTTAGTCGCATATGCTGGTTTCATCTTCTCGTCTTCTGGATCAAGGCGGGATATACAGAACGGATGAATCCAATCTTGTCCTGAGCAATCCACGTCTTCTCCACTTCTATACTTTGGGTTTGGCCTTCCCTTTTTTTCTTTTCTTTTATTCTGGATCGAAACTTTTCTTTTTGTCGTCTCGAATCCATTGTGCTAAAGCGTAATTTGCGAAAAATCAAGAACACACAAACGAAATTTTCTGCCTCAGTTTTCACTAGGAAAATTTTGTGAGTTATTGCAATAAAATCTATACCACTTTATTATTGAAAACAATGAAAGGTCAGGAATGGTGTACCCGGAGTGAATGTAGACTAGGGAGTGGATGCCCTATGTCTAATAGAAAAATTAACTAGTGATTGGAGACCCTATATTGGAAAAGATCAACAGGTTAGGAAAAGATCACCAGGTTATGTTGGGGTCAACTAGGGAGTGGGACCCTATGTTGAAGAAGATCAACATGTTATGCTGTTGTCAGGAAAAGATCACCAGGTTATGCTGGCGTCAGGAAAAGATCAACAGGTTATGCTGCTGTCAGGAAAAGGATCACCAGGTTATGCTGGCGTCAGGAAAAGATCACCACGTTATGCCGGCGTCAGGAAAAGATCAACAGGTTATGTTGCTGTAAAGAAAAAGGATCACCAGGTTATGCTGGCGTCAGAAAAAGATCAACAGGTTATGCTGTTGTTAGGAAAAGGATCACCAGGTTATACTGGCGTCAAGAAAAGATCAACAAGTTATGTTGTTGTCAGGAAAAAGATCACTAGGTTATGCTGGCGTCAGGAAAAGATCAACAAGTTATGCTGTTGTCATGAAAAAGATCACCAGGTTATGCTAGCGTCAGAAAAAGATCAACAAGTTATGTTGTTGTCAGGAAAAGATCACCATGTTATGCCGGCATCAGGAAAAGATCAACAGGTTATGTTATTGTCAAGGAAAGATCACCAGGTTATGCTGGCATCGGGAAAAATCAACAGGTTATGCTGTTGTCAGGAAAAGGTCACCAGGTTATGCTGGCGTCGGGAAAAAATCAACAGGTTATGTTGTTGTCAGGAAAAGGATCACCAGGTTATGTTGGCGTCAGAAAAAGATCAACAGGTTATGTTGTTGTCATGAAAAGATCACCAGGTTATGCTGGAGTCGGGAAAAGATCAACAATTATGTTGTTGTCAGGAAAATATCACCAGGTTATGCTGGCGTCAGGAAGAGATCACCAGGTTATGCTGGCGTCAGGAAAAGAACAACAGGTTATGCTGTTGTCAGGAAAAGATCACCAGGTTATGCTGGCGTCAGAAAAATATCAACAGGTTATGTTGTTTTCAGGGAAACAAAATCACTAGGTTATGTTGGCGTCAGGAAAAGATCAACAGGTTATGATGTTGTCAGGAAACGATCACCAAGTTATGCTGGCGTCCACTAGGGAGTGAGACCCTATGTTGGAAGAATCATCGGGTTATTTCGGCATCAACTAGGGAGTGGGACCCTATGCAGACATCATTTAAGGAATGGAATATCCTAGGTCGGAAAAGGTGTAGCTAGGGATTGGAGGCCCTATACTACTTTAGGTTTGCATTGTTTTCAACATCATTTCTTCTTCTTATTTTAATTACTTTCAGAGAATGAGTGAATGCGGGAAATAATTTTTTAGAGGAAACTTTCCTTTCTGGAGTTGTTGTTGCAAGGCCATTTCTAGCCCTTGTGCAGTTTCTTTTTGGTTACACCTGCTTCTTGCAAGGTTGCTTTCGGGTTACACCTAATCCCTTCAAACAAAGAACAATTGTCAGTTTGAAACAGTGATTGGTTTTGCGGCCTTGATTATTTCAACTGCTTGATCGCCCGTCCTTTTGACGAAGATCTCAAGTGTTGCTTGCTAGGGGTTGATTTCATTTCTAATCCAGGAGCCCTGGCTTTCCAGACTTCGTCATGGAGATCGGTCACGTGGGACCCAACATTTTGACTTTATTTTGCCTTTGTAGGTCTTTCACTTGCTTTTCTTTTGGATTTCTAGAGCATCAAGGAAATTTTGGCTCTTCAAATTCTGCTGCAACGGTTAGTCGCGTGGGACTTGACCTTTCCAACTTATTTTGCCTTTATCAGCCTTTCGTTTCTTACCTTTTTCCTTCAATTTTGATTTTAGAGTATTTAAGGGTCTTGGTTTTTCAAAACCTTGCCGAGGCGGTTAGATACATGGAACTTAAACTTTTCACCTCGACTTGCCTTTATAAGCACTTCAATTTAATTTTCTCCTTCCAAGAGTTTTGAGTTTGAAGCATCGGCCCCTAAGGCCAGTCGAGATCGACTTGATGCCCCTGACGAGGCTGGGTGCCTTTTTGCATATCAGCCCGTGCCAAGTGAGAGCCTTGTAAATCAGTTTTGCCATCTTTTCTTCTTACTTTTGGAACAAAGTTAGACCGAAAGGGATTGAAAGAAAATAAACAAAGGAACGGGAAAAATGTACTTAGACAAGGAATATCCCTTTCGGGGAGAAAAGATAGCAGGACTTATCTGGAGTATATGCGGCCTTCAATGAACATGACATGCCTCTTGGACTGGATGCCCGATCTATGCAAACCATCTAACTCTCAGAAATTCATCACAACTATTACCTCGAGATTGAGAAACCTTGCCCCGGACCGTGTCCATGTCAGTGACCCATTATCCTTTTCGATCAGTGGTCCCCTTTGCGGATTTTCACCAACTAACCTCTCTCATTCCTCTTCTCAGCATCGCCTTGTAGTGATCTTTGCGAGTTTTCACTATCAAGACTTACTCATTTTCAATTTCTCTGCTTACCGTCACCTCGCGGTGCCCGTGTGGGTTTTCACCGATAAGACTCTCTCATTTTAATTTCTCTGCTTACAGTGCCCGTGTGGGTTTTCACCGATAAGACTCTCTCATTTTATTTCTCTCATTTGGTTGTATCAGATCCAAGTAATTGTATCCTCCAATTGTGGACATCTTTGTCGATTGATCAGAAGGACTTGACCAGGATTTAGGTAAAAAGAATGTGAATTGAATTACAACTTTGGCACCTTTCAGGCGAAATCATCGCCAAACTATTATAACATCTGCCCCAGTTTAAACTTTTGGGGGAATGTGGAACTTTATTTTGGTGTGACTGTACCCCAGAGAGAGACTGCCTACGTATCTTTTCGGAATCAAGTCAAACGTAGTTCAGGGAAACTTTTGTTTTTCTTTTTCTTTTGTTTGTTTTTTTCTCTATTTTGTTTTCTTTTCTTTTTCTTTTTTTTCTTCATTTTTTTCATTTTTTTTTTTCATTTCATTTTCTTTTTGTCTTTATTTTTATTTTTTTCCAATAACACTTTCAGGTTCCAAAGAGGGTAATCAAATAAGAGTAACCGACTCAAAGGGTTTGCAAAAGGGTTAATGGTGTTTGGGTAGCGTGAATGAAAGCCATCGTCATCCCAACCGGAGAACATTTGAAAATGTATGGAGGATCAATCATAGTACCTTTTGATTGCACCTGTGTTGATAGTTCTTTCAGGGACATTTTCTTCGATGTACCCCAAGTACAACACACTCTTTTTGGCAGTACTCTTGTTGCAATGCATGGACTTTCCAATCTCAGCCAATTTTCCTTTTGTTGTTCCGATTCATTGTTTTATTTCCTTAGCCTAAATTCATTTGCATTCTGATTCTTGATTCATTATTTCGAAGTGTGACAACATTTTAGGATCTGGGCATGAAGTCCGCGAGTGTAGACATGTAATTTTTGACCCTCCCCAAAATTTTATGCATTTTAGCATTTAAATATTTAGTTTAGGTCTAATATCACCATTTTGACTCTTTTACTTTATTTTAAGCACAAAAATTGAAAATTACAAAAATAGTTCCATATTTCTCTATTTAATTCACGTATTATGTGTCACACCTCTTTTATGTTCCACAACCCTATTACATGGTTGAGTTAGAAGAGTTTTTCCAATTAAAGTGACATTTTGAGAAGGAGTTATTTATTATTTAGAGTCGCCACTTGGAATTGAGTTTTGGTGTTCCAAGTCACCTTTTATTGAATCCCTTATCGATAGGAAGATTTGACTCCTAATTCATGGTCTACGAAAGCAGAAGACTGAGTAAGGAATTCTGTTGACCGAGGGGAAGGTGTAAGGCATAACTCGAGTCCCGTGGTTCTAGCACGGTCGCTTTATCGACTAATGTAAGGCTTAAATTAATTTTTAGTTATTCTTATATTTTATTGATTATGGCTTAGTTATTACCGCTTAATAAATTATTGTACTTTTTATGTGTTCACCTAGGTGCAGTACGCACACAAGGTATTCTTCCTTGAAGTTAAATATTAAACCAAGATACGAAATGTACACATGGTTATAACATAATTATTTTAAATCTAAAGGAATCGCGACGCGGAATGCGCACATGATCCTTTTATTATTCAAGCATATCAATCCAAGGTTCGGGTATGAACACATGGGCTAGTACACCAAAAACGTTTCTAGCGTATTCATGATTTATTTCTTTCCAAAGTTTGAGATTGTTGTGAGGCTATAAATTAGGAAAATTGTAAAAAAAATGTGATTTAGATATTAAGCTAAGGGCCAACACATTATTTTAACAAGTCAAATTCAACTCTTTTTTGTATCTAACACTAGAATAAATATC
The DNA here is from genome assembly GCA_005239495.1 of Nicotiana undulata. Taxonomy (NCBI): domain Eukaryota; kingdom Viridiplantae; phylum Streptophyta; class Magnoliopsida; order Solanales; family Solanaceae; genus Nicotiana; species Nicotiana undulata. Next base: position 277,089 of record ML261357.1, on the reverse strand, counting down.
TTCTATTGGAAAGCAGATACAAGTCATAAAGTTCACATATTGGTAGACCAAAACTAACGTTATCTTGCAATGAAAATTTGATATTTATTAACTATGCCTAAATGAAATCAAGTCTAATTAATGCTATGCTTCGGCTAAATGGAGATACGGTAAGTTGTAACACTGGTGTAATACTAAAGGATTTCACTTATATTTATACTACTAATATTGTAAAAAAGAAATTTTGCACTATTGATTTAATTTATTATAGTTAAAATAGCAATTTACGACTAATTCTAAAATCACTCCTCTTAATTGATAAACTTACACTTAGAAATCAATTTTTTTCACATGTCAAGTACTTCATTAACTTAAAAAAAAAGTTATATGAGATTGACCTGAGAAATAAACAAAGTCCAAAAAAAGATAATTGGAACATTTTGAATAAACAGAAATCAACTAGGACACACCTGAACTTTGATACAACAAACAATTCTTATTATTATTATTATTATTTTTTTTTTACTATTAAAATGTCTAGAAAAGCATAAATACTACAAAGCTAAAACAAAGACCAAGGAATACTAGCGATTTATAAAGCAAACATACAAATAGGCGCAAACAGAGGAGAGTTAAAAAATACAAACTGGAGATTAAGGAAAGAACCTCGAATTGAAATTTTTAACGTTGATCACATTGGGATATAAAAGTCGACACACGAGTCAACAACCAGAACTCGGACTGAATCTCTCCCCGGCGACCTCGACGGTAATTTTGAACTCAACTTGGAGTTGCTATATATATATATATATATATATATTCAAGAAGAGGCTGTTTTTCTTTTCCAGTATTTTTGAGTTGGTTTGGGAATTGTTCAACAGCTTTTTTAGTAATGGCTTGGGTTGCTGTGATTTTGGTTTCTTTGTTTTGAAAAGAAGAAGAAACAGAAGACGTTGGCAGCTCTCCTTTTTTTACTTTTGCTTTTTCCGTTTTTTTTTTGGTTTGTCTTTTCTTCTTCTTTTTTTGTTTGCCTTTTTCTTTTTTGATCCCCTTCCTTGATGTATATACTCAGTATATATATATAGAATATGTGGGATGAATGGAGGAGTTAGAGTTGAAGTTGGAGTGGGAGAATGGAGTTGAGAGACCTAAGGCTAAGAAAAAGAAATTTTGGAAGTTAGTTAAGAATTATTTGAATTTTAAAAATGANATATATATAATAGTTTACTTATTAAAATTCTAATTAAAAGATACTCCATATATATATAAATTCACACTTTAAGAATGTGGTATTATTATTATTTATTTATTTATTTATTTTAATTAAATAAAATCTACTAAGTGTAAGATAAAAGCTTAAAACATCAATATTAGGCCTAAAAGGAATATTTACACTAAAATAGTATAACATTTGAGTGTGGTCAAAAATTAGTTGTTCACATTATGTATTTTTAGAAGGATATATTACTTTGAACTTATTTTATTTTAATATAATATTTGNATATATATATATATATATATATATTCAAGAAGAGGCTGTTTTTCTTTTCCAGTATTTTTGAGTTGGTTTGGGAATTGTTCAACAGCTTTTTTAGTAATGGCTTGGGTTGCTGTGATTTTGGTTTCTTTGTTTTGAAAAGAAGAAGAAACAGAAGACGTTGGCAGCTCTCCTTTTTTTACTTTTGCTTTTTCCGTTTTTTTTTTGGTTTGTCTTTTCTTCTTCTTTTTTTGTTTGCCTTTTTCTTTTTTGATCCCCTTCCTTGATGTATATACTCAGTATATATATATAGAATATGTGGGATGAATGGAGGAGTTAGAGTTGAAGTTGGAGTGGGAGAATGGAGTTGAGAGACCTAAGGCTAAGAAAAAGAAATTTTGGAAGTTAGTTAAGAATTATTTGAATTTTAAAAATGAAGATAAACAAAGTGAGTGGGATAATTAGGATTGTTATAAGATTAGTTAGCTAAATAACAAAACAAATCAGATTTTTTTTGTTAGATAAAGTTTGTTAGCTTCAAATTTTTTTGATTCTTTCGTTAGTTTTTTTTTCTTTTATGTTTTTAAACCTGTTTTTTTTAATTCTTATATAAAATATATATATATATATATATATACCAGCTTGCTTTTAGATTTAAAGGAAACTATAAAAATAAAAAAATTCAATATTTACACTATAGTTTAAATTATACAATATATATATATATATATATATTGTATA
>ML261357.1:218724-274675 GCA_005239495.1 Nicotiana undulata | reverse complement strand
TATATATATATATATATATATATATAATAGTTTACTTATTAAAATTCTAATTAAAAGATACTCCATATATATATAAATTCACACTTTAAGAATGTGGTATTATTATTATTTATTTATTTATTTATTTTAATTAAATAAAATCTACTAAGTGTAAGATAAAAGCTTAAAACATCAATATTAGGCCTAAAAGGAATATTTACACTAAAATAGTATAACATTTGAGTGTGGTCAAAAATTAGTTGTTCACATTATGTATTTTTAGAAGGATATATTACTTTGAACTTATTTTATTTTAATATAATATTTGAAATACCAAAAATAGTTTCAACTTTAATTTTTAATTTTATTTTAAATATAATAATTTATTAAAATCAATTAAGGGGTATTTTATATATTTTTTATAAATAGTTTTGAAGTGAATTTTAAATCAATTTTGTAGAATATTTGAGCCCAAATTGACTCTTGCAAAAGGCCCAAGACCAAAAATAATCCCTAAACCTAGGCTCTCTTTTCTTCTTCCTCACTTCACCAAGACACCCTTACACCCTAGGGAAGAGCAGCCGCACCACTTCCCTCCTTCCTCACTGCCGCAAAACTCTCACCACCCTAAACTCGCCGTCGGCCAGCAACACTCCTTAGACCAGCTGACCCCAAGCAACAAATCGGACCTCCTCGCCTGGCCACGAGAGTCACCCCCAATCCCGCTGCCGCGAGCCCATATCTCACCAGAAATACGGTGACCAACCACCCGACTCACCCCCAGCTCCAAAACACAAAAATCAGCTGCCACCCACAATGGNGTGGGATAATTAGGATTGTTATAAGATTAGTTAGCTAAATAACAAAACAAATCAGATTTTTTTTGTTAGATAAAGTTTGTTAGCTTCAAATTTTTTTGATTCTTTCGTTAGTTTTTTTTTCTTTTATGTTTTTAAACCTGTTTTTTTTAATTCTTATATAAAATATATATATATATATATATATACCAGCTTGCTTTTAGATTTAAAGGAAACTATAAAAATAAAAAAATTCAATATTTACACTATAGTTTAAATNGTGTGGTCAAAAATTAGTTGTTCACATTATGTATTTTTAGAAGGATATATTACTTTGAACTTATTTTATTTTAATATAATATTTGAAATACCAAAAATAGTTTCAACTTTAATTTTTAATTTTATTTTAAATATAATAATTTATTAAAATCAATTAAGGGGTATTTTATATATTTTTTATAAATAGTTTTGAAGTGAATTTTAAATCAATTTTGTAGAATATTTGAGCCCAAATTGACTCTTGCAAAAGGCCCAAGACCAAAAAAAATCCCTAAACCTAGGCTCTCTTTTCTTCTTCCTCACTTCACCAAGACACCCTTACACCCTAGGGAAGAGCAGCCGCACCACTTCCCTCCTTCCTCACTGCCGCAAAACTCTCACCACCCTAAACTCGCCGTCGGCCAGCAACACTCCTTAGACCAGCTGACCCCAAGCAACAAATCGGACCTCCTCGCCTGGCCACGAGAGTCACCCCCAATCCCGCTGCCGCGAGCCCATATCTCACCAGAAATACGGTGACCAACCACCCGACTCACCCCCAGCTCCAAAACACAAAAATCAGCTGCCACCCACAATGGAACTCGTTGGAGTGCCGTATCAATTGGGATTTAGGATTAGCAGTTGGTTGCGGTGAAATTGTCGGTAGTGTCAATCTTCAAGCCACATAACTTTGACGCTATTTCATCAAACCATTATTAGTATTATTTTTCATTGGAGCAATACTTATATTATTTCCTTCCAATCACTAATACTTCCCAATTCAATAAAATTACTAGAACGTGATTTTCAAAGTTGCACTAAGGAGACTTCCTTATGCCTTTTTTCCAATAGATAATAATCTAACTCAATAGCTTTTTGTTCCTCTACTGCAATGAACGAATTGATTGCTATTTGGTACTTCTTTTTTGGTGGAGTTGGTTTGGATAAGGTGCAAATGAACTTCCATTGCTGAGGTGTACTGCTGCCTAGAGGTGTGTCCTTTCCATTGCTAATACTGGTAGTCGAGGTTTCGATCGCGGTTCACTTTCTAGTCCGCGGCTAACATCGGAAGTGTTTCTTTACGTGAGGTCTATTTCTTAACTTGTGCTTACTTAATTTTCACTCTTTTACCTTGTGCGTTTGAGATTTCAATGAAATTCTGTTGATTTTAAGTTTTTTTTCAATTGTGTGATTATGTGGCTCATGTTAAGGGAATTAGCTCATCCTTTTATTATTTCTCTCATTAAGAATTAATTATTTGGAAATACCATGATTTCGGATGACATGTAAGTTTAGTTAGAGGAAACATCGGGTCATGGGTTCGGAAATTAAAAGTAAAAATTACTTTATGAATTTGATCGCTAGTAGCGTGATTTAGGATGGCCACATTTGGGCAGGAAAACTTTTAGGGATTTTATGTTTTAGTATCTTTGAGGTGAGAGGTTGCCCCTTAGTTAAATTTATCCGGGGAATGCCCCGAAGAACTTTGTAAATATTTTGGAGACCTTGACGAGCATTGTGAGAAGTCATAGTATAGGTTAGTTTAGGATTTTGCTTTTCATGTTTATTTTTATTTTTTTATTAGGTGGGGATGACCTCGAGCCTTTTGTGTGTTTATTTATTTTTATTTTTTTGTGTTTTTTTACCTAAATTTGAATATCTTAAAAGCCAACTAGATCGAGCACGCAACCGTACTAGTTACGGAACTCGGGGAATGCCTAACACCTTCTCCCGAGTCAAATGAACCCCCTTACCTTGAATCTCTGGTGCGGACTTAGTTTTGAGTCAAATGTGTTTGTGAAAGGAAATTGTTATTAAAATGGTGACCTGGCACACCGAAATCAAATGCCAGGTGGCGACTCTGAGTTAATCCTTTTAAAACACAATTCTTTGTCACTTTCAAAATTGAAAAACCCTTTTCGAACTTTGAATTTTTTTATTTATTTATTTAAGAGGGTTTGGTGAAGTTTGTGTTGAAAAAAATGGGTTATGACATCTCTGGCGACTCTGCTAGGGATTTGCAGGTTCGAGCTAGTACTTGATCTTGTTGGCTTTTAGAATATTCGATTGAGTTTTTTTATGTGTTTTATTTGCTTTGTTTGATTTTTACTTATTTATTTATTTCATTTTATTATTTTGCTTGTTGTTTATATGTTTATTATTTTTTTTTATGTGTTACCGCTTTATAACTGTCATCATTTGCATAACCATGAGTCTTCTTTCTGCAACAAGTCCCGTAGTACGCGTCGCGTACACGAACTATTTGTTGAGTCAACCTTATTTTTGGAGGGAGAGCCGTCAGACGTATGGAGTGGGTGAAAAGCTTGAGCAGCCACCATCGACTATACACTCCCCCGCATTGCCTTGTTAGTGAACCCCAAACGCAGGTCAGCCTTTAGATCATTTATTTGCATCATATCATTTAGACCTAGTAGGGCTCGGTCTTAGGAACCATGTCCCTTTGTAGGAGGCCTATCCCAATTTTGTCAAAATGGGTCCATGGCCCAAAAGGACATTCAATCATCCCTATGTGATACATGTTGCATATTTGAGGGTAGAAAGGTCATTTTGGCGGACTAATATTTGGAAAAGAATGGTGAAAAATGAAGCAAGTGGGGCCCAGTTATATTTTTCTTTCACAACTTTCCAAGAAAAAGACAAAAAAAGAATAAAAATGAAAAATCAAAAAAGATTTTACACTTTCCCATAATTTTCTAAAAATAAAAAAAAGAGTGAAAAAGAAAATCCAAAAAGATTTTTACACTTTCCCATCATTTTCCAAAAATCAAAACAAAGAGAGAAAAAGAAAATCCAAAAAAATTTGCATGTTTCATCATTTTTCAAAAATACAAAAAAAATATATGTTTTTTTTAAATTTGTGTTTTTTTTATCTTTCATATCGAATCTTCCCGAACTACGTATACCTGATTCTCGTCTTTCGGGGCGAGATACGTAGGCAACCCACATAGGGTTCAGTCTTCCTAGTGAGTCTTAGGTTCTTGGCTTCGCGAGGTCGTAGCCAAATCTTGCTTGTTTAGCCACATAGGTTGTTTTTTTGCAAAATAAGGTTATTTTCTCAAAATTGCTTGTTATCCAATGTCTTAGATCCCTAAGTCTACAACAAGTTGCCCTCTCAGTTTTAAGGTCCATTCCTATTGAATTTGCATGACTAGCCTCTTTTGGCTACATCTGCCATTTGCAAATGTGGTCATTTTCGCAAAAGTGGATTAATGACCCATGTCTTAGAATTTTGATTCCATAACTAGGTGTCATACTACTTTAAGGCTCATCCTTGTTCAATTTGCATCTTTAGCCACTTTTGGCCACATCGGCCATTTTGTAAAATTGGTCACTTTTGCAAAGTAATTCCTAGGACCATGATTGTTGGGAGCTTGAAGTTATATAAGCCTTAGTGAGGCATTTTCCATGTCCTAGAGGTCAATCTTGTCGAGTTTTCACTTTTAGCCACTCTTGGCCACGTAGGTCATTTTGCAAAATTAGCTCAATTGTGTCTTGCATGTGTCCAATAGGAGGTGTTGTGGTGTCGCGTGATGTCATGAGTAACTAACTCCATTTGATATTATTTTTTTCCATTCAGGTATGGATTCATTTGTTAGAGCTTGAGCATGACATATACTACAGGGCATCGCATTTTGGGAGCTTGTTTGAAGATACTTTTTATATTTTTAGTCTGTTTTTATGATTTCTTTTACTTTCTTGTCTTGTCCAGTAGTTTTGAGTCTTTTAAGTGGTGTAAGAGTTTGTCGAGTCTTTTATCATCATATTTCCCATTTGTATTTGAATAAAAAAAAATTATAAATGAAAAATCATAAATGATTCTTGTTTTTTTTAGTTTATTTATCCATCATTTTTCCAGAACTACGCTTGGTCTGATTAATGTTGAACATGATACGTAGGCAACCTACATAGGGTTCGATCAAATCATTTTCTTAAAAATTAAAAAGAAAATGAAAAAAGGAAAAGAAAAAAAAAGAACGAATATGTGGGACGCGAGGGGTGAAAAGAAAGAACTAATGCTAAGTAAAAGAAAAGAGAGGAAGGAAAATGAGCAAGCCAAGGAGTGCTAGTAAAGAAAGAAGAGAAGATTGAAATGAACAAAATTGGGATGATGCAAAATGACCTTGTGACCCTTGAAGTCATTCTAGAACCGTTAATTGTTGCTAGGTGCATTGCACACAACGTGATGTTTTTATCTGATAAATGCCCTAACGCTAACATGTTGGCTTTGTTTTGTTCCTCTTTGGTATTTTAATTGTTATTATAACAGAGGGTGGTTAGTTTGTGGCGAGTCATCCGTACAACAAAATGTTAAAGAGCAAGGTAGCCATGACTAGCAAAGACTTGGACACAGGTGTTGTTAATCCGCCGAGGGAAATTGCTGAATCAGAGTTGGAACTGAAAGAGGAGCTCCGTAGGGTAAAACATCATATGGCGGAAATGTATCAGGCCTGGGTTAGGGGACACTCTCCACCTTCATTCCCTACCAGCTATGCAGAAAACCCTGCTTCCATTCCACCACTATCCCAATCCCAGATGCCCAATACTGTTGACCTTTCCCCACAACACGCACCACGCTTCACCCCTTACCAGTCCTAACCCGGCACTTCGTCCCAGAATTTTCATGCCCCACCAACCAAAACAACTTCATACCCTGCTCTAACATCTGCTCCTATTTTTGTACCCCATCCACAAGCTACCCTCCACCAATCCTCTAGTGAGCCCACATTCCCAGCTCCAGATACCCAATACTATGCTCTCGAACCCACCTTCAAAGTTCCAGATCCTTACTCCTACACTCCCCACTTTGAGCCACATGATGAAACTGAGAAACCACCCAAGAACGCGGAGCAAGAGGAGATATTTAGGAAAGTAAAGAGTTTGGAGCAGTCATTGAGAAATATGCAAGGGTTAGGAAGCTAGGTGAGTGTGGCTTATAAGGATTTACGCATGTTCCCTGATGTCCAATTGCCTGACGGGTTCAAGATGCCCAAGTTTGACTTGTATGAGGGACACGGGGATCCTGTAGCTCATCTGATAGGTTACTGCAGTAAAATGAGAGGCGCCGGGGGAAATGATGAATTGTTGATGGCATACTTCAGTCAGAGTTTGAGTGGGGCAACTTTAGAATGGTACACCCGCCAGGACGCCAGCAGGTGGTACACATGGGACGATATGGCTCAAGCTTTTGCCAGGCACTTTCAGTACAATATAGACATCGTCCCGGATCGCCTATCTCTGACCAAGGAGGAAAAGAGGCCTAATGAAAGCTTTAGAGAATACGGGCTCAGACGGAGAGAGCAAGCTGCCCGAGTCAATTCCCCGATGGAAGAAGCCGAGATGGTTGAATACTTTCTTCAAGCCCTGGAGCCCACTTACTTTGGTCAGTTGATCTCTGTCATTGGTAAGCCTTTTAATGATGTGGTGAAAATGGGAGAAATGGTGGAAGAGGGGCTCAAGTCGAGCAGGATCATGAGTTACTCTGCTATAAAAGCGACCACACAGGCAATCCAGAATAGTACAGGAAGCTTGTCGGGTCAGAGGGAACATGATGATGTTTCCATGGTTGTCTCAAGGTCTCGATACCGACCCCAACTCCAAACCTATCCCCGAGCTCCTCATAATCCACCTCAGTATTATCCTCCGTACAATGTCCAGTCATCTGTCCAACCACTGAGACGCCCTAGAAGGCGAGCACCAGCACCGCAAAATCTCCACCAGCCTCCACAAAATTTTCAAGTGCCCTATAACCCACATCCAAGCCAGGGGTATAGAGGGGAACAAAGGTTGAAAGATAATTTTACACCAATAGGAGAGTCTTATGCAAGCTTGTTTGAAAAATTAAAGCATTATGACATGATTGCACATATCCCTCCAAATCATGTGGACCCGCGTGCAAGAATCTTTGACCCTTCTAAAAGGTGTGAATACCATTCTAATGCCCAGGCGCACGATGTTGAAAGCTGTCGGGATTTGAAAAAAGAAATAGAAATGATGATCCAAGAAAAATTGATTGTGATCCAAGATAGTGACACCCCGAATATCACGCAGAATCCTTCACCTGCACATGATGATGCACACTTTGTGGGGATGATACGTGGTGCTATGGAGTATGAGAATCCTCTCGGGAACTTTCCGACTGAAATTAAAGAAGGCCGTGGTGATTCTGATGAGCAGATTTGTGACTAAATGTCAGGCGTAACAATTGAAAAGTCCTTCCCTCCTCATTAGGAAGGAATCTGGGTAACTTGTTTTGATGTTCTTTCTGTTATCTGGTTATTTCAGGGTTGTAATCCAGATCTCATGTTATTTGTTTTGGTGATTCAAACCCTTATGTCCTTTTTTTATCTCTAGGAGTCTTGTTAGATAGTGTTTTGTCTCTGAGTCTGTCATCTAGGTTTGTTTTAGTGTTGTTCAAACTCTTTAGTCCTTTGGTCAAATGAAATTTTGTTATTTGCTGTCTTTGTCTAGTTCTTTCCTTGTATATAGTTCTCTTCAGGCCAGTTCTAGTGACATGACATGCATTGGGAATTTTTAGCCAGGTCTTGAAAGCTAATCTAATCATGGAATAATGAAACACAATTTGAATGTGATAAAAGATGCATTTGAGGAAACAAGCAAAGATTCACGCATTCTGTGATAACCTAAAGCTTGAATTGAGTGAAGCTGAGGCAGTCAGTCTGGGAAATCAAGAGGCTGATGAAAGAATGTAACAAGGGAATGTCTCTCAAGTAGTTTGAGGTGATCAGTCAGTGCTGAAATGCATTCTCCCACATCGAGATAAGGTTGAGTCAAGTATGCCTCGAACCGGCGAGAGTTATTCATTAGAACAGAGGTATTGCACATTGGCACTTTTGTTTGTGTTGATGCCATCGCTAGATACTATGTATGATTTCTTTTTCTTATCTTCAATTTCATGCTTGTACCTGGAACTTTTAAAGTTTGGTATGATGAAGGCATTTTATTCTACTACCCAAACACTTTCATCTTTTGCTACCCCTTTTTGAGCCTTATTGATTTTCTTTCATACCCCTCTTTTGGAATCAAAAGTAGAGCTAGGAACTAGAAAAGAAAAAGAAAGGAAAAAGAAAAGAAAAAGAGGAAAAGAAAAAAAAGAGTGAAAAAAGAAAGAAAAACAACAAAATAATCCAACTTCAGGTTGGAACTACGTTCGACTTGATTCCTTTTAAGGATACGTAGGCAGCCTCACTCTGAGGTTCGATCCCATCAAAACAAAAATCCAAAAAATCAAAAATAAAAAAAAATCCAAAAATAAAAAATAATAAATCCCAGACTCCAAGAAACTAGGGCAGAAGTTTTAATTTTGGTCAAAAGGTCTGATTCCAAAAGTTGTAATTTTGAACCCTTTCATCTTAAATTATTTTGATCCTTCATGCCATCCTTTCTTTTTAACCCTGTCCAAAAGCCTACATTACGGCCCAAAGAAAGACTTTCCGACCAATCTTTGAGGATGCCAAATCAAGTTTGTAGTAAAAGTATGATCTTTCTGCACCATGGGTAATACCTTGTTCTCAGCACAAAGAGAGAAAATGATAAAATGAGAGAGTCTTATCGGTGAAAACCCTCATGGGCACCATAAGGCGACTGTGAGCTGGAAAAAAAAGAGCAAAATGAGAGAGGCTTGATGGTGAAAACCCTTCAGGGCACTACAAGTCGACTGATGATTGTGGATCAAATAGGACAATTGGAGCACTGAAGCCCAGTTTCACAACATAGAGGCATAACAAGAGTTGAAGATTAGATTCGCTTGACATATCAGGCCGCTTAATCCAAAATTCATGTCATGGTCAGTGGAGATGGCTTTCAAATCATATTAGTTCCTACTTTGTTCTTTTTCTGGGTAAAAGTTTTTTTTCCTTGTTAGATTCCATTTCTTCTCATTTTTCTCCTTATTTTGTTCCTCTTGTTTTGGTTGACTCCCTTTTGAGTATGTTTTTGTCGAAACAAGTGAGAAATGACTTCAAAATCTACTACCAGCTTTTTAATCACACAAAGCCGAGTCTGGAAAGCACATCAATTGGCGTAAGACACAAGAGAATAATGTGTGCACTGAGTTGGGGATAATAGATGTTCTTTGGGATTGATGCAAAATGCAAAGATTTGGTGAATGTTAGAACAGGAGCGCAAAGCATCGGGCATAAGATATTGGACTTGAACAAATAAGGAATGTTTCTTATGATAAGGGTTGTCCGAAAAGCGGTCGGCCGATAACAAGCGCTATCTTCCAAGTTAAATCCAAGTTGATCGTGACAAGTGCAAGAGAAATCGCCCTCGTAGTCAAGGCCACAAACTAACCATCACGTTTTAAACTCACAAGTTTTCTTTGTTTGAAACAGGGACAAAGTAGTGCAAACAAGTTGGTTAAAAAACAAAACAAAAAAAAAAAAAAAAAAGAAAATGAAGAAAAATAGAGAAGAGAGGAGCCGACTGTTTAACCAAAGAATTAGATCCTTTGACCAAAGCTATTTTTAGGATGAACACGGGTTTCTAATAATCCAGGAAATAATAATAAAAAAGAAGTAAGTAAATGGACAATAATATGATGCTCAGAAAAGTAAAGTGTATTGTATTCGTAGTTCAGATGATCCTTTACAAGTTAACTTCTATTCCCTTATATAGGAAATTCTTCAGTATAACGTCTACCTTTTGAAATGATAATACATTAATGACTAATTATTATATTAATGTAATGTTACAGTGAATAACCGTAACTGTTGCGTGAAGGTTGTGTAACGTGTGGATCATTAATTAAAGACCTTTGATTATGCCCGTAGCTCTGTCTAGATTCATTTTGACCATATCTCTTATTCGTCTCAATCAAGTTGAGTTTTCCATAGCTGATTACTTCGTAGGTAAATAATGTCGTGCCTCTTTGCCTCGCGCCTCCTTATAGAATCATGTCCAGCTGTCATGTTTTCCTTGTTCCACGTAACTGGCTAAATCATCAAGAATTATCATACGTGTTGTAACGACCCGACCGGTCGTTTTGCGTATTCGGACCCCGTTCCCCTAAATAAGACTTCCCCTAGCGGCTTATAATGATTTATGACTTGCGGGGGCGGGTGGTTCGGGATTCAGAAGTGTTTAGAGCAGTATAGGGACATTTAGTTCCTTAAGGTTGGCCTTTTTGGCCAAGGTTGACTTCGGTCAACCTTTTGAGCAAACGACCTCGGAATCGAGTTCTGACAGTTCCGGTAGCTTCGTATAATGATTTTGGACTTGTGTGTATGTCCGGAATGGGTTTTGGATGACCCGGGAGCATTTCGATGCCAAATAGCGAAATAGAGTTTCCTTAAGTTCATAATTTGGTTTGGAACGTGTTTTTGTGCTATCGAGGTCCGAACGAAATTCCGATACCGGGAAAAGTTCCGTTATGTCATTTGTGACTTGCTTGCAAAATTTGGTGTCATTCCGAGTAGTATAGGTCAGTTCGGCCCATTAAAATCGAATTCAAGAACTTAAAGTTCTTAAGTTTGATTCTAAGGGGTTTTGAGGGGTAATTTTGAGTTCTAGCGTTGTTTTGGGTGTTTCGAAGGCTCGAGCAAGTCTGTAATATGATTTAGGACTTGTTGGTATAATTTCACGGGGGCTAGGGTGGGCCCAGGTGCCTCCCGGGCACCAAACGAGGCCAAAAACCAGCAGCCTTAACTGCTGGTGCACCTGAACTGGTATGACCGCAAGTGCGGTTGCCTAGTCGCAGGTGCGAAACTGCTCCTGCGGTCAAGGCTACGCAGGTGAGATCCCAGGGGAGAAGGCCCAAGATCGCAGGTGCGGACCTGGGTCTGCAGGTGCGAGACCGCAGGTGCGGTCCTCGAGCCGCAGGTGCGAGATCACTGAAGGTAGTGAGCTCCTTTTAACACGGGACTTAGCCATTTTTCACCATTTCTTCTTCACCATAGGCGGTTTTGAGAGCTCACAAGAGGGTATTCGACCTAGCTACTAAGAGGTAAGTAACTTCCACTTCAATGTTGGTTTAATACATCAATTACTAAGTAGGTTAACACCCCAATTAGTGTAAATCAAAGGTTAGAGTGGGAAACCTAGGGTTGATGAATTTTAGAGAATTTCACCCCTTATCTACCATGAAACCATGAAAAAATTATATATTAATGATCCTTAGGTTATGGGTGAGTGATCTCTACGAATATTTCCAGAACCCGAGCATGGGGTCCCGGGGATGTATTTTGGGATTTTTCAAGTAGGATGAATTAACTAAACTAATAGGAGAATTTCATACTCTTGAGTGTATATTGACGTATTTATATATCATTTGACTAGTTTCGAGTCCTGGGTGATGAGTTGGGAGTTTCGAGCGCGTTCTTGACCCGTGAAGTAGGTTCTATGCGAGGTGAGTCTCCTTTCCAACCTTGTAAGAGGGAATTGTTCCCATAGGTAAATGTAAATGATTGAATTATCCTTATTTGCGGGGGCTACGCACGCGCAAAGTGACGAGAGTCCGTGCGTGGCTACTACTATGTTATGTCGGGTAGAATTTAGGATTCACAAGCATGTCTTTATGTGCCTTACCTATATCTTTACATGTGTTCCTAGTTTCTTATTATCTTTGAAATTGACATGAGGATATTAGGAAGTTATGTGTAAGTTTAAATGCTTAAATCTCTGTTTTCAAGTATAATCCATGATAAATTCCTGAATTTCTTGATAATTCTGTGTATGTATACGAGCACCCGTGTCGTATGTATGATTCATGAGTGGGGTAGCCTTATAATTATGTCAACCGCATCGCATGATCGATTTGCGAGCGGGGCAATAGATGCATCTATGGTTTGAGCCGTTCGACCCTCGGCAATGCACATTTATTTTTGCGTCGCTTCGGCCGAATGCTTCAGCATACTATGTGCTATGTATTTGACTGAGAGTCTTGTTACTATAAAAATATTGCTTCATGTGGAAGGTGAATTTGGGATTTTTGTGATAATTGCTATTTGAATCATGAGAATAAATTGCAATTTTATATAATTGATACTTCATGCCGTAAGTGATATCCATGACTACTATTCCTGTCTAGACTTATTAAATTATATTATTTGTTATTGACCCTAGTAAGTATCACGTCTACCTCTCGTCACTACTTCTTCGAGTTTAGACGGGATACTCACTGGGTACATATTTGTTTATATGTACTCATGCTACGCTTCTGTACTTAATTGTACATGTTCTGAAGCAGGTGTATCTGGTTATCAGACCGTAGCGCGATCTCGAGAGCATATTCTGGACTTGACTTCACGGTGAGCTTCTCCCCCGGGCGATCCTCAACAGCACTGTGGAGTTATCTATTATTTTGGATATTTATGTCTATTCTCTTCAGGCAGTAGTACGTTCATTTTGTCTAGTCTTGTATATTCTACTAGTCGCGTGTGGACTTGTGACACTAGATCTTGGCACACGTAGTAGTCACTCTAATATTTTTGCTACACTGTACATGTTGGCACATGGTTTTGAAATTTCATCGAGTTACGTTGTCTCTCTTAATCGCCTGCATTTAATGATTTTTCTTAACTTAAAATTTGGCAAGTACTTAAATATCCAACTAAGTGAAGTAACTTCGGTGGTGAACTAGTGTTGGCTTGCCTAACCCCGGTGTTGGGCGCCATCACGACCTGAGTAGGAATTTGGGTCGTGACAACATGGTATTAGAGCTCTAGGTTCACGTAGGTCTCACAAGTCACAGGAAAACCTAATAGAGTCTTGCGAATCGATACGGAGACGTTTGTATTTATCTTCGGGAGGCTATAGGGTGTTAGGAAACCTCTCTTTATTCATATTCTATCGTGCAGTCGATGGTTTATTAAATCTCGTTCTTCTATTCTCTCACAGATGATGAGGACTCATGCAACTGAGGTTCCTGACCCGGGAGATGCCGCTACCCCCGCCGTCCGACGCCGTGGCAGAGACGACACCGGCCCGTGGTAGGGGAGGAGGGTGTCCCAGAGTCGTTCCATTAGCACCCCAGCGGATCCAATAAAGGATCCTATTACTGAGGAGCAGGGTGAGGTGCCCCCAGCAAATCCAGATTCGATGGGTTTCATGACTGCACTAGGCTTCCAGGAGGTCATGGGCCGTATGATGCGGTTCATGGACACCATGTCCCAGGCTGGTTTATTTCTAGCAGATCCTGCCACTTCTCAGGCGGGAAGGGGAGTCCAGACCCCTACTGCCCAGGCTGCAGGTCAGATAGCAGCATTGCATCATACCCCAGGTACACTGCCTGTGGGCGGAGCACAAGCGGTAGCAGCAACACCAGAGCTCAGACCAGCTGCGGACGGTGATCCGCAGAAGCTACTCGATAGATGAACTCGATTGCACCCTCCTGTGTTCGGAGGTAAGAGGGGCGAGGATGCCCAGGACTTCATTGATAGGTGCAGGGATAGACTGCACAACATGAGGATTTTGGAGTCCCATGGAGTTGATTTCACTACTTTTTAGCTAGAGGGCAAGGCCCGCAGATGGTGGCAGTCATTTATCCTTGGTAGGCCAGCAGGTTCCCTTCATCTCATATGGGAGCAGTTCACTCAGTTGTTCCTGGACAAGTATATTCCACCCTCAGAGGGGGAAGAGTTGCAGTATCAGTTTGAGCAGCTGGAGTAGGGGCAGATGTCGGTGACAGACTACGAGGCCAGGTTTTCTGAGTTGTCTCGTCATGCCCTTATGATTCTTCCTACTGATGCTGAGAGAGTGCAGAGATTTGTAGCTGGGATGCACTCAGGTATTAGGGCCAACATGGCCCGAGAGGTGGAGATGGGTACTCCCTATCAACTTGTGGTCGAGATAGCTCGTCGTATTGAGGGTTATCGATCGAGGGGCAGAGAGCAGGGTCAGCAGAACAAGAGAGTTAGATTTTCTAGAGATTTCAGAGGTGCCCCAGGCAGGGGCAGGGGCAGGGGTCAGTTCAGCAAAGGCCAGCCTAGTAGGCCTCCATATTCAGCTTCTCCACCACCTCCCCGTGCTGCTCCAGTAAGGACTTATTTCAGCCCCATGCCAGAGAGTTCTTACTGCCCACCAGCCATTCAGGGTTACTCCGGCGGATATTCAGGTCATCAGGGGTCTTCTAGTTCTTACTTCAGTGCCATGCCAGAGGGTTCACACTATCCCCCAGCTATCCAGGGTTCTTCTTCAGGGCAGCAGGTCATGCCTCCAATGAGGTGTTATGAGTGTGGGGAGTCAGGCCATATGAGGAGGACTTGTCCCAGGTTTCGGGGCCGGGCTGTTCAGCAGACTTAACAGCCTACATACTCAGCACCGACACCCCGTCCACCCATAGGTGGAGGACAGGTTGGTAGAGGTCGTCCCAGAGGTGGAGTCCAGGCAGGGGGAGCTCAACTAGCTCCTATCAGTCCGGTAGAGGTCAGTCTTCAGGTACACCAGCCAGATTGTATGCTATTCCAGCCCGAGCAGATGCAGTGGCCTCAGACGCCGTGATCACATGTACTATTTCAGTATGTGGTAGGGAGGCATCAATGCTATTTGATCTAGGATCCACTTATTCATATGTGTCAGCCTTATTTGCTTGTTTTCTAGATGTTCCTCGCGAGTCCTTGGATTCTCCTATATATGTGTCCACTCCTGTGGGCGATTCTGTGGTGGTAGACCAGATCTATCGGTCTTGTGTGATCACCTTCTGTGGGTTCGAGACTAGAGCGGACCTCCTGTTGCTCGATATGGTTGATTTTGAGACTATTTTGGGGGTGGATTGGCTATCTCCCTATCATTCCATCTTGGATTGCCATGCCAAGATGGTTACTTTGGCCATTCTTGAGTTTCCTAAGCTGGAGTGGAGAGGTTCCTCAGTTAGTGCAGTTAGTAGAGTTATTTCCTTCCTAAAGGCTCGACATATGGTCGAGAAGGGTTGTCTGGCGTATCTTGCTTATGTGTGGGACACCACCGCTGAGTCTCCAACAATTGATTCGGTGCCAGTTATTCTAGAGTTTGATGATGTCTTTCCTTCAGACTTTTCGGGCATGCCTCTGGATCGTGATATTGATTTCTGCATTGATGTAGCTCCAGGCACTCAACCTATTTCTATTCCCCCGTACCTTATGGCTCCGAAGGAATTGAAGGAGCAGCTTGAGGAGTTGTTGGCTAAGGGGTTTATGAGACCGAGTGTATCGCCGTGGGGTTCTCCAGTTCTATTTGTAAAGAAGAAAGATGGGTCTATGCGGATGTGTATTGATTACTGCCAGTTGAACAAGGTAACTATTAATAACAACTATCCACTACCGCGCATTGATGATTTGTTTGACCAGTTGCAGGTTGCTCGGGTGTTTTCTAAGATTGATTTAAGATCGGGGTATCACCAGCTGAAGATTCGAGCCTCGGATATTCCGAAGACTGCTTTTCGTACGAGATATGGCCATTATGAGTTCCTAGTGATGTCCTTTGGCTTGACTAATGCCCCAGCAACATTTATGGACTTGATGAATAGGGTGTTCAGGCCGTATATTTATTCCTTTGTCATTGTCTTCATTGATGACATTTTGATTTACTCACGTAGCCTGGGCGAGCACGAGCAACATTTGATAGTTGTGCTCCAGACCTTGCGAGAACAGAAGCTATACGCTAAGTTCTCCAAGTGTGAGTTCTGGTTGGATAACGTGGCATTTTTGGGGCATGTAGTATCCGGAGAGGGTATAAAGGTTGATCCTCAGAAGATTGAGGCAGTTCACAATTGGCTGCGTCCTACTTCAGCTACACAGATCAGGAGTTTTTTGGGTCTAGCAGGCTACTATCAACGATTTGTGGAGGGCTTTTCATCCATTGCAGCCCCACTGACTAGATTGACTCAGAAGAATGCCCTGTTTCGATGGTATGACGAATATGAGGCAAGCTTTCAGAAGCTCAAGACAACATTGACCTCAGCACCAATTCTAGTATTACCTTCCGGTTCTGGGATGTACATAGTGCATTGCGACGTTTCACGCGTTGGCTTGGGATGTGTGTTGATGCAGGAAGGGAGAGTGATTGCTTATGCTTCGCGCCAGCTGAAGGTTCATGAGAAGAATTATCCGGTGCACGATTTGGAGTTGTCGGCGATTGTTCATGCTCTTAAGATTTGTAGGCATTACTTGTATGGGGTATCTTGTGAGGTTTTTACAAACCACCGCAATTTGCAGCACTTGTTCAAGTAGAGGGATCTTAATTTGAGGCAGCGCATGTGGCTTGAGTTGCTGAAGGATTATGACATCACCATTCTTTATCACCCAGGCAAGGCGAATGTGGTAGCAGATGCTTTGAGCAGGAAGGCGGAGAGTATGGGTAGTTTGGCTTACATTGCAGCGGAGGAGAGACCTCTAGCCTTGGACATTCAGTCCTTGGTTAACCGCTTGGTGAGATTAGATCTTTCAGAGCCTCGTCGAGTTCTAGCTCATGTGGTTGCTCAATCTTCATTATTGGGGGAGATCAAGGCTCGCCAGTATGATGATCCGTGTTTGGAAGAGCTACGGGAGACAGTGGTTCAGGGTGGTGCCAAGGAGGTTACTATTGGCGAGGATGGTGTTCTGAGACTTCAGGGTCATTTGTGTGTTCCTAATGTTGATGGCTTGAGGCATAGGATTCTAGAGGAGGCACACAGTTCTCGGTATTCGGTGCATCTTGGTGCTACGAAGATGTATCATGATTTGAAGAAGCATTTCTGGTGGAAGCGGATGAAGAGGGACATTGTGGAGTATGTGGCTAGGTGTATTAACTGCCAGCAGGTTAAGTATGAGCACCAGAGGCCTACTTCAGCAGATGCCTATTCCTGAGTGGAAGTAGGAACGCATCACTATGGACTTCGTGGTTGGGTTGCCTCAGACTTTGCGGAAGGTTGACGCAGTTTGGGTCATTGTGGATAGATTGACCAAATCGGCGCATTTCATTCCTGTAGCTACTACTTATACTTCTGAGAGGCTAGCCCAGATATACATTCGGGATATAGTTCGGTTACACGGTGTGCCGGTGTCCATTATATCAGATCAAGGTCCTCAGTTCACCTCGCACTTCTGGAGAGCATTGCATAGTGAGATGGGTACCCAAATAGATCTCATCACAGCATTTCACCCTCAAACTGATGGCCAGCCAGAGCATACAGTTTAGATATTGGAGGACATGCTCAGGGCAGGTGTGATTGACTTTGGAGGTCAGTGGGACAAGTTCTTACCTTTGGCCGAGTTTGCTTACAACAATAGATACCAGTCCAGCATTGAGATGGCTCCATTTGAGGCTTTGTATGGTCGGCGATGTCGTTCTCCTATCGGGTGGTTTGAGCCTGGCGAGGCTAAGTTATATGGCACCGACCTGGTGAAGGATGTGTTGGAGAAAGTTAAATTGATTCAGGAGAGGCTCCGCACAGCACAGTCCTGACAGAAGAGTTACGCGGATCAGAGGGCGCGTGATGTAGCATTTATGGAGGGAGACAAGGTACTGTTGAAGGTCTCGCCGATGAAGGGTGTTATGAGGTTAGGGAAGAAGGGAAAGTTGAGCCCGAGGTTTATAGGTCCTTTCGAGGTATTGAGGCGAGTTGGAGAGGTTGCTTATGAGCTTGCTTTACCTCCCAATTTATCAGGGGTTCATCCAGTCTTTCACGCATCCATGCTCCGAAGATACCACGCTGACTTCTCTCACGTGGTTGATTTCAGCACTATTCAGTTGGATAAGATATTGGGCTACGAGGAGGAGCAAGTTGCTATTGTTGATAGACAAGATCGCCAGTTGAGATCCAAGAGAGTTTCTGCCGTAAATGTCCAGTGGAGGGGCCAACCGGTCGAGGAGGCGACTTGGGAGTCTGAGGAGGACGTGCGGAGCAGATATCCGCGCCTAATCAGCACTTCAGGTATGATTCTAGACCCGTTCGAGGACGAACGTTTGTTTAAGAGGTGGAGAATGTAACGAACCGACCAGTCGTTTTGCGTATTCGGACCCCGTTCCCCTACATAAGACTTCCCGTAGCGGCTTATAATGATTTATGACTTGCGGGGACGGGTGGTTCGGGATTCAGATGTGTTTAGAGAAGTATAGGAACATTTAGTTCCTTAAGGTTGGCCTTTTTGGCCAAGTTTGACTTCGGTCAACCTTTTGGGCAAACGACCTCAGTTCATAAGTTCATAATTTGGTTTGGAATGTGTTTTTGTGCTATTGAGGTCCGAACGGAATTACGAGACCGGGAATAGTTCTGTTATGTCATTTGTGACTTGCTTGCAAAATTTGGTGTCATTCCGAGTAGTATAGGTCGGTTCGGCGCATTAAAACCGAATTCAAGAACTTAAAGTTCTTAAGTTTGATTCTAAGGGGTTTTGAGGGGTGATTTCGATTTTTAGCATTGTTTTGGGTGTATAGAAGGCTCGAGCGAGTCCGTAATATGATTTAGGACTTGTTGGTATAATTGCACGGGGGTTCGGGTGGGCCCAGGTGCCTCCTGAGCACCAAACGAGGTAAAAAACCAGCAGCCTTAACTGTTGGTGCACCTGAACTGGTGTAACCGCAGGTGCAGTTGCCCAGTCGCAGGTGCGAGACCACTCCTGCGGTCAAGGCCTCGCAGGTGCGACCCCAAGGGAGAAGGCCCAAGATCGCAGGTGTGGACCTGGGTCCGTAGGAGCGGATCCGCAGGTGCGAGACCGCAGGTACGAGATCACTGAAGGCAGTGAGCTCCTTTTAACACGGGACTTAGCCATTTTTCACCATTTATTCTTCACCATAGGCGGTTTTGAGAGCTCACAAGAGGGTATTCGACCTAGCTACTAAGAGGTAAGTAACTTCCACTTCAATGTTGGTTTAATACATCAATTACTAAGTAGGTTAACACCCCAATTAGTGTAAATCAAGGGTTAGAGTGGGAAACCTAGGGTTGATGAATTTTAGGGAATTTCACCCCTTGTCTACCATGAAACCATGCAAAAATCATATATTAATGATCCTTAGGTTATGGGTGAGTGATCTCTACGAAAATTTCCGGAACCCGAGCATGGGGGCCCGGGGATGTCTTTTGGGATTTTTCAAGTAGGATGAATTAACTAAACTAATAGGAGAATTTCATACTCTTGAGTGTATATTGACGTATTTATATATCATTTGACTAGTTTCGAGTCCTTGGGTGATGAGTTGGGAGTTTCGGGCGCGTTCTTGACACGTGAAGTACGTTTTACGCGAGGTGAGTCTCCTTTCCAACCTTGTAATAGGGAATTGTCCCCATAGGTAAATGTAAACGATTGAATTATCCTTATTTGCGGGGGATACACACGCGCAAAGTGACGAGAGTCTATGCGTGGCTACTACTATGTTATGTCGGGTAGAATTTAGGATTCACAAGCATGTCTTTATGTGCCTTACCTGTATCTTTACATGTGTTCCTAGTTGCTTATTATCTTTGAAATTGACATGAGGATATTAGGAAGTTATGTGTAAGTTTAAATGCTTAAATCTCTGTTTTCAAGTATAATCCATGATAAATTCCTGAATTTCCTGATAATTATGTGTATGTATACGAGCACCCGTGTCACATGTATAATTCGTGAGCGGGGTAGCCTTATAATTATGTCAACCGCGTCGCATGATCGATTCGCGAGCGGGGTAATAGATGCATCTATGGTTCGAACCGTTCGCCCCTCGGTAGTGCACATTTATTTTTGCGTTGCTTCGGCCGTACGCTTCGGCATACTATGTGCTATGTATTTGACTGAGAGTCTTGTTACTATAAAAAAATTGCTTCATGTGGAAGGGGAACTTGGGATTTTTTTGATAATTGCTATTTGACTTATGAGAATAAATTGCAGTTTTATATAATTGATACTTCATGCCGTAAGTGATCTCCATGACTACTATTCCTGTCTAGACTTATTAAATTATATTATTTGTTATTGACCCTAGTAAGTATCACGTCTACCTCTCTTCACTACTTCTTCGAGTTTAGACGGGATACTCACTGGGTACATATTTGTTTATATGTACTCATGCTACGCTTCTGTACTTAATTGTACAGGTTCTGAAGTAGGTGTATCTGGTTATCAGACCGGAGCGCGATCTCGAGAGCATATTCTGGACTTGACTTCACGGTGAGCTGCTCCCCCGGGCGATCCTCAGCAGCACTGTGGAGTTATCTATTATTTTGGATATTTATGTCTATTCTCTTCAGGCAGTAGTACATTCATTTTGTCTAGTCTTGTATATTCTAGTAGTCGCCTGTGGACTTGTGACACTAGATCTTGGCTCACGTAGTAGTCACTCTAATATTTTTGCTACACTGTACATGTTGGCACATGGTTTTGAAATTTCATCGAGTTATGTTGTCTCGCTTAATCGCCTTCATTTAATGATTTTTCTTAACTTAAAATTTGGCAAGTACTTAAATATCCAACTAAGTGAAGTAACTTCGGTAGTGAACTAGTGTTGGCTTGCCTGACTCCGGTGTTGGGCGCTATCACGACCTGAGTAGGAATTTGGGTTGTGACACGTGTGAAGCTCTTTTCTACCAATATAGATAGTCCCCCCACTTACCATTTATTTATCGGTTAATATTTGGTAAGTGGATATGCATTTATAGCGGGAATATTTTGCCGCCGCTTTACTTCGAAACATTGTATCCTTCTCTGCACATAGGCGTAGCTTGTCACTTCTATTTTATGCTTACTCCACGTGTCACCTACGAGTTGGTTCTGCAATTACTCGGCGCTTTTTAGGGATTTTTGCGGCTGCATCAGTCACGATGTAACATCTTCAATTATTACTTTCACATCATTGTTGTTTTCCAAATTTTGACGGTTGTCTTTGAGTATAAATACCTCTTTTCTTTTCTTTACTTTCATTAAACACTTTCTAACTTGTCTCTTTTATTTGTAGATAATTTCTTTCTTGTTTTCGTAAACATGTCTTCTTCAAACCAACCTAAAAGAGTGATAGACGCCGAGAATTTGACCCTCTCTTCTACTTCGACTCGGAGTCAGAGGGCTGGTAGATTGAGGAGTTTAGGTTCTACTCCTTCGACAGGCTCTTCTTCCTCCCAAATTACTTCCCCTCCTTCTGCTAGGTCTTTAGTTTCTTCTAGATCTAGGGCTTCCAGGTCTTTGTCTAACGGTAGAGAACATCACGAACCCTTACGCGAACCACGAGTTGATGAAATCATTCCTGCTGAGTTTACCTTCACTAGGGATAACCAGGTCCTTGTAAATCAATCTTTATCCTTTGATAGTGCTGATAGGTATCCCACTCTTATCACTGAAGGTCTGATTTCCCTTGTTCGCAGGGAATATTCTTGGCAGCCTGACTTTCCTATCTTTATTCCGAATAGAAACCAAATAATTACATCTTATATGACGGGATATTCTTTCATTTATACCTACCCTTTTACTTTAGGGTTTAAGCCTCCTATTGATCCAGTCATCATCGAATTCTGTCGTTTCTTCAATATTTTCTTAGAACAAGTTGGTCCTCTTGTATGGCGGGTTATCACGTGTCTTAGATGTTTAGCTTCTTTAGCCTTGGTTCCTTTCACCTTTAATCACCTCATTCATCTTTAATCTCTGACCTTATTTCGTCAAGGGATTTTTACTCTGGCTGCCAGGAGTAAAAGAGTGTTGGTAACCCCTGATGACGATAAGGACAGAGGTTGGTACCTTCGGTACGTTGCTGCACCCACTGCTGGTTTAGTGGGTGAAGAAAATCTTCCCTTCCCCGAGAAGTGGAATCGTGCATGTGAGTACATTTTAGCTCACATTTGTTGTTTTTCTTTTGCTTTAAGTGTTTTTTTAACACCGTAGCTGTTTCTTCTTTTTTCAGCAATCATGGGTACTGTTGAGAATGTCTCCGGTATCCGTGATTGGGTAGAAAAGTTGTTGTCAATTGCTCTGTTAGAAGAAATGTCTTGGAAGTACTTCTCTGGGAAGTACGGTAGGAAAGTGAAGACTCACGGTAAGTGAAACTTTTGTTTTCTTTCTTTGCTCGAATCTCTTTCTCTTTTTAACCCTTTATTTTTTATAGGGTTTTCTATCCGTGGAGTGTCTGCTGCGTCTGTTCCCAAGATGTCCCTGGTTCAAGCCCAGGAAATTATTGGTGGTTCTTCTTCTTCGAAGAGGAAAGTTGGTGTGTCTAGGACCTTAGAAGAAGAAGAAGAAGTGGAGGGCACTTTGGTGCACAAGTCACGAAGAAGAAGGGTGATTTCAGACGATGAGTCTACACCCGTGGTTGTGCCTTCCGTGTCTGAAGTCAGACCCTCTACCTCTGAAGATGCTTCTCCCTCTCCTGTACATGATTCTGTGGATCACTTGTTCCGTGAAGGCTTTGGCCTTGCTATTAGTGAAGTTCCCTTGGCTGTCTTTCCTGCATCTTTTAGAGGAGTTCCTTCATCCGCTCCTACTATTTCCTCCGCTCCCTTGGCTATTGATGCTTCCGTTGCTACTTTTCCCGTGGCTTTCCCAGTTCCTCAAACTTCTGTGCACTTCTTCATCTCTGCCTGCTTCCGTGCTTTCCATTAGGGAAGTAGGGTCTTCAAGCAGGGAGATGCGACAGGTTCTAATGGAAGTTCCGACT
The DNA here is from genome assembly GCA_005239495.1 of Nicotiana undulata. Classification (NCBI taxonomy): domain Eukaryota; kingdom Viridiplantae; phylum Streptophyta; class Magnoliopsida; order Solanales; family Solanaceae; genus Nicotiana; species Nicotiana undulata. The sequence goes on along the minus strand of ML261357.1, from coordinate 252,089 downwards.
GAGGGGAGTCTCTTCAAGAAAACTTGCGAGCCTGAAGTGTGGCTCAAACTCTTGATAGGCCCAACTGAGAAGCCCAGGCTTGATATCCATAGCGCCCTTACATGGGCTAATGAAGTCATGCATACCTCTTTGAAGGTAAAATGCATTCTCATTTCATTTTTGTACATGAAATTTGTCGTATCTAATTGATTTCTTTTTTGTAGATCAATCTTATAGGCATGGAGCTCATGAAGAGGGTACAAATATGGAGCAAGAAATAAAAGAGTTGCGGGCTGAAGTAGGTAATTAGAAGGGACAATATGACAGCTTAAGGATCGACATGGATGCCTTAGAAGAAGAAAAGAGTACCTTGGAGCGGTAGATGAGAATCATGGCAGCGGAGTTGGCAGTGGAGAAGGCTTCTTCTAATCAGGCTGATAAGGACAAGAGCATCCTTGAGTCTTCATTTGCTTAGCAGTTGTCCCGTGCCTCAGAAGAATCTGGGAGTTTAAAAGCCTTGCTGGAGCAGAAAGAGGAATACTCAGGCGAACTTGTGCAGTCTCTGACCCAGACCCAGGAGGATCTTCGCAATTCCTTGGACAAAATTCAATTCCTTGAGAGGTATGTTGCACCTTTAAGGGCTGCCAAAGAAGCAGCTGAAGCTGAGAAATAAGGACTAAGAGCTGAGATTATGATATGGGAGAGAGATTATAAAGCTCTTGAAGACGCGGTAGCCGTCGATGTTAGTTGGGCGTACATGAATTCTCGCCTCGACACATTGACAGAAATGAGTCGGGAAGATTTCGACCTTGACGCTGAAATTGCTAAAATTAAAGAAGCCATGGAAAAGGCTCAACAAGGTGCGAATCTTTCCTTGCATGAAGGTGAGACTCCTGTTGTTCAAGCCTCTTCGTCCCATGCTGCTCCTGCTCCTGCTCCTACTGCCTGTGAAGAAGTTGATCTCCCTCCTCAAGACAATTAAGATGTTGGTTCCCTTTTTTTATTTGATTGGTGATTACCCCCAGCTCCATCGGGGGTAAGTTTTTGGATCTTTGAAAGTCCCCAACTGACAACTTAGGGGCACCTTAATGTAAATACAATATATACGGCTAAGTATTAGTTTAATAGTTAATTTCTACTTAGCCATTTTAACATATCAATGCAGAATATGACTTCTGTTATTGAGTTTCTGTTCTACTCTTTAAGTCTTCTGCATATTTTATTTTTCGAGGTTTTAGTTTTACCTCTGAGTTTTGCATATTGAATGCTTTAGATTACTCGCACCTTTTTGTAATAGGCACGATATAAAATGTGTGCCTTTTTGTAGTAGGCATAATTTATGAAAGAGGGCCCTTTTTGGTCGACACTTAATGAAGAAGACGTCTCAACTTCATAATGGTGTAATAATGCAATAGAGTGATAGGAAATTTTCACATGTTTAAGAATGTTTCTGAGAAAAGTTTTTTGTTTGAACTTCCACAACATTTTACATGCGTTTGATTATCGTCTAAAACTCATGTTGCAACTGTTTTCTTTTAACAGATTTGATATACACTTGTATTTCGTAACTATTTTTCGTATGTAACAGATTTTTCGAGTTAATACAAGAGACTAACTGTTTTTCGTTCGTAACAGTTTTTATAAAGGTTTGGGTTTTTACCCGTAACTGTTTTTTGTTGACAACAATTTTCAATAATCACGAGGAAGTGATTTTTCATCCGTAACTGTTTTATTTGATAACAATTTTTTAAACAAATACAAGGATTTTGATCTTTCATCCGTAACTGTTTTATTTGATAACAGTTTTACATGTGAGTACATAGATTTCGTAACTGTTTTTAGTTACAACAGTTTTTGAATGAGTACAATGATGATGATCTTTTATCCCTAACTATTTTTGGTTACAACAATTTTCTTTTGAATAAGTACAAAGATGTGGATTTCTTCCTTGTGGCTAATATTTTGCCTTTCAACCTGAACATGTTGGAAGGTTTTTTGGATCAGGCTTTGTATTTGAGTTTTCAGCTCTTTCGATTCTGCTCGTATCACTTGATTTGTTGGGTAGATGCATCTTTAGGCTCGAGCTTTGACTTTCTGATAGTCTTCTTTGCTTCGTCTTAGCCTTCCATACTGTATAGTCCCCCAAGTGTTTGAGCTTTGAAGATGAAATCTCGATCACTTGACTATTCCTTCCTTGTGGTCCTTTTCCTGAAAAGGAAAAACATGCGGGACTCGAAGGTATATAGTTTTTAGATGATGACTGCTTAACCCTTTAAAACGTCCATCAGAAAGTGTAACCGTAGACCGGGAATTCAGTTACTTCCTCGCGTCTTTGCAGGTCTAATATCATCATCTGGTGATGGGTTAGCTTTATGCCTATCATCTAAAAATGTTAGTAACATTTTAAATATTCAAAATAAAATCGAACGTGTGATACCTGACCGGGGGTACTTCTTTTCCTTAGAAGTAGTACTTCTTCAAGTGGATGGCATTCCAACTTGTTGGTAGGATTCTGCCGTCCATAACTTCCAGTTTGTAGGCTCCTTTCCCAGCTATGCCTCGGATTTTGTAGGGTACTTCCCAATTTGGACTTAGTATTCCTGCACCTGCTTCTTTCGTTGATTGAAAGTCCTTTTTAAGGGTGAAGTCCCCAATCTTGAAGTATCTGAGATGAGCATTACGGTTGTAATAACGCTCTATGATTTGTTTTTGAGCTGCCATCCATATTAGTGTTGCTTCCCTTCGTGGTTTGAGTAGGTCCAGATTAGTCCTCTATTCGTCGTTGTATGCTTCCTCCGTGGCTGTTGTAAACCTTATGCTTGGTTCGCCAATCTCCACAGGTATTAAGGCTTCTGAGCCATAGACACGTGCGAACGGAGTTTCTCCCGTGGCTGTTTTTGAAGTTGTTCTGTATGCCCATAGTACCACTGGTAACTCATCAGGCCAATTTCCTTTGGCTTTATCTAGCCGCTTATTTAGATTGTTGATGATGGTTTTATTTGTTGATGTAGCTTTCCCATTAGCCACGGGGTGATATGGTGTTGAAGTGATCCGTTTGATTTGCCAGCTTTCAAAGAATTCTGTGATTTGCGAGCCTATGAATTGTGGGCCATTATCACACATGATCTCCTTTGGTATCCCAAAGCGGCATATTATGTTTCACCATAAGAAGCTTTTAAATTCCTTTTCTCGCACCTGTTTGAATGCTTCTGCCTCTGCCCATTTTGTAAAATAGGCAGTTAGCACGAGTAAAAATCGTACTTGTCCTTTAGCTGTGGGAAGAAGTCCTACTATGTCCATGCCCCATTTCATGAAGGGCCATGGGGATATTATTGGATGCAATAATTCCGCCGGTCGATGCATGTTATTGGAAAACCTTTGGCATATGTCTCATTTGGATACGAAGTTCTCAGCTTCTTCTTCCATCTTAGGCCAATAGTACCCAGCTCTGATTAGGGTTTTTACCAAGGATCTTGCCCCCGAATGATTTCCACAGTGTCCTTCGTGGACTTCTTTCATCACGAACTCCGTTTGGATAGGTCCGAGGCATTTTTCTAGGGGCCCTCCGAACATTTTATGATATAATGAGTTGCGAATGAGGCAACTCTGTGCAACTTTGTGGCGAAGTGCTTGAGTTGTTTTCTTGTCTTCAGGTACGGTGCCGTTCTGCAAAAAATTTAAAATTTCGTTTCTCCAATCCTAGGTTAAATTGTTAAAAGTTACCTCATTTATGTCCTAGTCGATCGCTGAATGGAATAGATGAACGACAATTGCATTGTCTTTGTTTGTTACTTCCGTGAATGCTGTGAGGTTAGCTAATGCATCTGCTTCTGCATTTTCCTCTCTAGGTATTTGTATTATCTTCCATGTTTTGAATTGTCTTACGAGCTCTCGTGCCTTTTCCAGATATTGTTGCATCTGAGTCTCTCAAGTGATGTAAGTCCCCTGCATCTGATTTACCACCAGTTGGGATTCGCTTTTGATTACTATTTGCTCGATTGAAAGTTCTCGTGCAAGTTCTAGTCCTGCAATGACAGCTTCATACTCTGCTTCATTGTTAGTTATAGGATAACATTTGATAGCATGTCGTGTCTTTTCACCTGTGGGGTGATATTAAGACTATTCCTAAGTCGGCACCTTTTATATTGGAAGAACCATCGGTAAATAGGGTCCATAGACCCGGATTAGCACCGTTAAAGAGTTGTAACTCTTTTTCCACTTCAGGGACAATGCTATTACTAAAGTCAGCGACAAAATCAGCTAAGATCTGAGACTTAATTGCATTCCTAGGCTGATATATTATTTCATGCTCACTTAATTCTATGGCCCACTTGGCTAATCTTCCTGATAGTTCTTGTTTATGCAGTATGTTTCTTAATGGATACGAGGTGACAACTGTGATTGGATGACATTGAAAGTATGGCCTTAATTTTCTAGATGCCATGATTAGAGCTAAGGCTAACTTTTCTAGATGTGGATATCTAGTTTCAGCATCTAGTAATGTCTTGCTTACATAATAAATAGGAGATTGTTTACCTTTATCCTCCCTTACCAATACTGCACTTACAATAATTTCCGAGACGGCAAGGTAAACGTACAGCCTCTCCCCCTCCTTTGGCTTTGACAACAACTGAGGTTTTGATAGATAAGCCTTTAGGTCTTTGAGAGCCTGTTGACATTCTTCAGTCCATTCGAACCGATTTTGCTTTTTGAGACTGTAAAGAATTTAAAAAAAATTTCGGAAGATTTGGAAATAAATCTTCCTAAGTTTGCAATTCTTCCCATTAGTATTTGAACTTCTTTTTTGTTCATAAGTACATCAGGTATTTCTTCTATACCTTTAATTTGAGCGGGATTTACCTCTATTCCCCTGTTTTATACAAGGAAACCCAAGAATTTACCTGATTCTACGCCAAAAGTGCATTTTTCTGGATTCAAATTCATATTATACATGCGTAAAATGTCAAATGTAATAGAGAGGTGCTGGAAATGGTCTTCCGCCCGTGTTGATTTTACCAGCATGTCATCGATGTAAACTTCCAACGTTTTTCCCAGATGTTCCTGGAACATCTTAGTCACTAGCCTTTGATAGGTGGCTCCAACGTTTTTTAAGCAGAAAGGCATGACTTTATCACAATAAGTCCCTCTGTTTGTAATAAAGGAGGTTTTTTCCTCATCTGGGGGATCCATTTAATCTGATTATAACCAGAATACGCATCTAGAAAGCTTAACAATTCATGACCTGCAGTGGCATCAATCATTTGATCTATATGTGGTAATGAGAATGAATCTTTGAGGCATGCTTTATTTAAATCGGTATAATCTACGCATACTCTCCATTTTCCATTCTTTTTAGGTACTACCACAGTGTTAGCTAGCCAGTTAGGGTATGTTACCTCTCGTATTAAACCAATTTTCAAGAGTTTCTGTACCTCTTCGTCAATCACTTGGCTCTTGAATGGCCCTTGCTTTCTTTTCTTTTGTTTAACAGGCATAAAGGATGGATCTTCATTTAGTTTATGAGTCATCACTTCTGGTGGGATACCTGTCATATCTGAGTGGGACCACGCAAAGCAATCTGAGTTAGTCTTTAAATAATCAATTAACTTACCTATTCGATTGGGGATCAGCCTCGTGCCTATGTGCACTTTCTATTTAGGTTTTTGTTCAAACAATGGAACAACTTCGAGCTCTTCCGTAGTTGTTTTGATGTGTTCGTCTTCATCCGGTTCTTGGATGACGTCCAGTCTGGAATCTACATCCATGTGATCCAATGCATCCTCCGTGGTGACTTGATTTACCTTCTCGTGAGTATCTCCTTCCGTATCCGTTTGAACACTCACCTCTTTTGTACCTGTTGGGTCATTAATTTTTTTCGAACCTGTCTGGCCGGTGATGTCTGTCTGGAAGATTTCTATGTATTCCGATTCTTCCGTCTCTACTTTTTTGTTATAATGCACCACGAAATTTATATTTCTGGAGGTCTGTTGATCACCTCTAATCTGTCTGATTCCCCATTTTGAAGAGAATTTAATTACCTAGTGTAATGTGGATGGTACTGCTTTAATGTCGTGGATCCAGGGCCTTCCCATGATTACATTATAAGCCATGTCAGTATCAATAACTTGGAATTTGGTGTTTTTAGTTACTCCCTCGACGTAAGTGCTAAGTTCGATCTCTCCTTTGGTTATCACTGTAGAGTTGTCAAACCCTGATATGGCTCATGCCTTTGGGATCACCTGATTTCCCATGAACATTTCTTCCACGACTCTTAACAAGATGATATTAACTGAACTACCTGGATCAATCAACACTCTTTTAACGTTAGTGTCATGAAAGAGTAAGGATATTACCAGAGCATCGTTGTGGGGGAGCATTAGTCCGCCAAAATCTGCATCATCAAAGGTTATGTCATCTATATCTAGATTTTCTCGAACCCGCTTTCCGTGGGTAATGGTGACCTTCGAGGCTAATTTGCAAACTATTTCGTTCACTTCCTCTCCTCCATGTATCACATTGACGATTCTTTTTGGAGATGGAGGCTTCAGGGGCTCCTGACTGTTCTTCATATATGCCTGTTTACCTTTATCACTAAATAATTTTGTTAAATAGCCCTATTTCAATAATTGTTCTATTTCACCTTGTAAAAACCTGCAATCCGTAGTTTTGTGCCAACGATCGTTATGGAATTCGCACCAGAAATCTGGATTTCTTTTATTTGGGTTTGACCTCATTTTTTTAGGCCATCGAACCTTATCTCCCATGTTTCTTAATATTGAAACTAGTTCAGGGGTACTTACATTGAAGATATGATCCCCAATTTGTGTATTACCTCTATGTCGTTCATTTCGATCCTTTCTGGACCTAGATGAGGACGAGCTCGTATCTCTGCTTGATGTCTATACTCTGACCTAACATTTTCAAATCTGGGATGAGTATCTCGTCCCGAGGGTCCTATGTAAGGATCGTACCTATTTTTACCTGATTTCCTGTCTGATTCGGAACGTCTGGATCTTCATCTTTCTAACGAGCAATGGTATCTTCTTCTATCCGCGAAGTTTAGTACTGTACCTGTTGTAAACATCATTCCACGTTGTAGCTGGGAATTCTCTCAAGATTTCTTTGAGTCTCCTCGTGGCTTCTAAGCTTTTGTCATTTAGGTTACTCGCAAATCCCATAGCTTCCCAATTATCAGGCACCTTTGGTAGTTGCATTCTTTCTCGTTGGAACCTGTCTACAAATTCACGGAGTAGTTCCGTGTATCCTTGCTTTATTTTAAATATGTCCTCCATTCTTTTCTCAACTTTTTGTGCTCCAGAGTGTGCTTTTATGAAAGAATTTGCAAGCTCATCAAAAGAATCAATTGAAATTTCAGAGAGAAGAGAATACCAGGTTAGGGCTCCTTTGGTAAGCGTTTCTCCGAATTTTTTGACAAGGACTGATTCAATCTCTTGTTTTGTTAAGTCGTTGCCCTTTATTCCGGTGGTAAAAGCAGTCACATGGTCGCGTGGGTCAGTTGTTCCATCATACTTAGGAACGTCAGGCATTTTAAACTTCTTGGGTATAGGCAAGGGTGTTGCGCTTGGTTTCCAAGGTTGTTGAGAATATCTATCAACATCAATGCCTTTGATAACAGGTGGTACTCCAAGAATTTGCTCGATTCGATCATTTTGTTCCTTCACCTATTTCTGCAAGGTTAGTAGTAAATTTTGTAATTCAGAGTTATTAGTCATACCTGGTCTCGCTTCGAGAGATTCGTTAGGAGTGTCATCCCTTGCTGAGTTTACCAACCCAGACTGAGGATTTTCCACGGTGATAGTGTTATTGGGAGGTGGTGTCAGTGATGCAAGTGATGATGCTGGTAATCCCCTTGCAAATTCTTGCAAAGCTTGGCCCACGTACTCTGCAATCATTTGTTTTACTCAATCTTGCTCTACGTTTGTTCATTATTATTGTGGTTTTTATCGGATCTTTCTGGGGATTGTTCCCTTGAACCACGTGGGGTTCCTGAAGGTGATGGAACTGGGGTTCCATTCCTTTGTTGGTTGTTGTCGTTGGAGTTCGACATATTTAGCAAACAAAGATTATCAGATTTTCGGTAGCGGAACCAATTTGCTTAACCAAAGAATTGGATCCTTTGACCATAGCTATTTTTAGGATGAACACGGGTTTCTGATAATCCAGGAAATAATAATAAAAAAGAAGTAAGTAAATGGACAATAATATGATGCTCAGAAAAGTAAAGTGTATCGTATTCGTAGTTCAGATGATCCTTTACAAGTTAACTTCTATTCCCTTATATAGGGAATTCTTCAGTATAATGTCTACCTTTTGCAATGATAATACATTAATGACTAATTATTACATTAATGTAACGTTACAGTGAATAACCGTAACTGTTGTGGATCATTAATTGAAGACCTTTGTTTCTGCCCGTAACTCTGTCCGGATTTATTCTGACTGTATGTCTTCTTTGTCTCAATCAAGTTGAGTTTTCCGTTGCTGATTACTTCGTAGGTAAATAATGCCGTGCCTCTTTGCCTCGCGCCTCCTTATAGAATCATGTCTAGCTGTCATGTTTTCCTGTTCCACGTAACTGGCAGAATCATTAAGAATTATCATACGTGTGAAGCTCTTTTTTACCAATACACCGCCAAAGGGAAGTTTCTCAAATCTTTGCCTCTATCTGTCTTGCTAGTGTGCATAAAATTCTGCCATTTCTCTTCACATTGTTCCTCCTAGTCTGATGAATCTTTATCCTAAGATAGAAGACCTAGTCTGATGAACTTTCTCCTAGGATCAAAATCTTAGTCTGATGAATCTTTCTCCTAAGATAGAAGACCTAGTCTGATGAACTTTCTCCTAGGATCAAAATCTTAGTCTGATGAATCTTTCTCCTAAGATAACGAAAAAAGGATCTAGTTTGATGAATTTCCTCCTAGGATCGAAATATTAGTCTGATGAATCTTTCTCCTAAGATAGAAGACCTAGTCTGATGAACTTTCTCCTAGGATCAAAATCTTAGTCTGATGAATCTTTCTCCTAAGATAGAAAACCTAGTCTGATGAATTTTCTCCTAGGATCAAAATCTTAGTTTGATGAATCTTTCTCCTAAGATAACGAAAAAATGACATAATCTGATGAATTTTCTCCTAGGATCAAATATTAGTCTGATGAATCTTTCTCCTAAGATAGAAGACCTAGTCTGATGAATTTTCTCCTTGGATCAAAATCTTAGTCTGATGAATCTTTCTCCTAAGATAACAAAAGGAGACCTAGTCTGATGAATTTTCTCCTAGGATCAAAATCTTAGTTTGATGAATCTTTCTCCTAAGATAACAAAAAGAGACCTAGTCTGATGAATTTTCTCCTAGGATCGAAATCTTAGTCTGATGAATCTTTCTCCTAAGATAGAAGACCTAGTCTGATGAACCTTTTCCTAGGATCAAAATCATAGTCTAATGAATCTTTCTCCTAAGATAACAAACAAAAAGAGACCTAGTCTGATGAATTTTCTCCTAGGATCAAATCTTAGTCTGATGAATCGTTTTCCTAAGATAGAAGACCTAGTCTGATGAACTATCTCCTAGGATCAATATCTTAGTCTGATGAATCTTTCTCCTAAGATAACAAACAAAAAGACCTAGTCTAATGAATTTTCTCCTAGGATCGAAATCTTAGTCTGATGAATCTTTCTCCTAAGATAGAAGACCTAGTCTGATGAACTATCTCCTAGGATCAATATCTTAGTCTGATGAATCTTTCTCCTAAGATAACAAACAAAAAGACCTAGTCTAATGAATTTTCTCCTAGGATCGAAATCTTAGTCTGATAAATCATTCTCCTAAGATTGAAGACCTAGTCTGATGAACTTTCTCCTAGGATGAGAATCTTAGTTTGATGAATCTTTATCCTAAGATAGTAGACCTAGTCTAATGAACTTTCTCCTAGGATCAAATCTTAGTCTGATGAATCTTACTCCTAAGATAGAAGACCTAGACTGATGAACTTTCTCCTAGGAACAAAATCTTAGTCTGATGAATCTTTCTCCTAAGATAACAAAAAGACCTAGTCTGATGAATTTTCTCCTAGGATCAAAATCTTAGTCTGATGAATCTTTCTCCTAAGATAGAAAATGTAGTCTGATAAACTTTCTCCTAGGATATACGTCTTAGTCTGACGAACTTTTCTCCTAAGACAAGAAACCTAGTCTGATGAATTTTCCCCTAGGATAATAATTGAAAAGAAGGGAAGTCTGGATTTGAAACCACTCGAGTCTTTAGTTTACTCTCATCATTGCATCAATAACATACGCGATTTACAGTTTTGCTAACAACTCACAAATCTTCCTAGTGAAAACTAGGGGCAGAATATTTTGTTTGTTTTTTTGTTTTGATTGCAGGGACCCACCTAGAGAATGAGGGAATTCATTTCAGAGTTATTTCAAAGTCAAGTCATCAGGCGCCCACCTGGAAAACGAGGGAATTTATTTCAAGTTAAGTCATCAGGCGCCCACCTAGAGAATGAGGGAATCCATTTCAAGTTTTAAGTCAGTAGCAGGCGCCCACCTGGATAACGAGGGAAGTCATTTCAAATTTCAATTCAAGTCAGAAGTAGCAGAAGCTCGCCTCAAGAATGCGAGCCAATAGTTCGAGATGCACAACAAGACTGTAGAAGATTCAAGGCAGAAGAATAGACATTATTTTGTAGTTTTTCTTGTAATTTTTATTTTTCATTTGGTTTTATTATCATGTAAGGACAGGAACCGCGAACCGGAACCTCGACGGCACTTCACTCGACACTCCACCTCGGTATCCTCCTCCATCACTATTCTGATTCCTTTATAGCCAAGGATATGTAGGCAGCTCAGATACCAGGGCTCGATCACATTCTCCTTTCTTTTAGTTTTTGGTCTCTATAAATAAGGGTCGGGTCAAAAAACCTGTCTAGTCGTTCTTTGTCTGAAAACTCTTCGCGTTTCCAGTCAAAGAGGGAAAGTTGTAGACATGTAATTTTTTACCCTCCCCGAAAGTTTACGTATTTTAGCATTTAAATATTTAGTTTAGGTCTAATATCACCATTTTGACTCTTTTACTTTATTTTAATCACAAAAATTAAAAATTACAAAAATAGTTCCATATTTCTCTATTTAATTCACGTCTTATGTATTTTTAGAAGAATATATTACTTTGAACCTATTTTATTTCAATATAATCTTTGAAAATACCAAAAATAGTTTCAACTTTAATTTTTAGTTTTATTTTAAATATAATAATTTATTAAAATCAATTAAGAGTTATTTTATATGTCTTTTATAAATAGTTTTGAAGTGAATTTTAAATCAATTTTGTAGAAGTTTTGAGCCCAAATTGACTCTTGCAAGAGGCCCAAGACCCAAAATAATCCCTAAACCTAGGCTCTCTTTTCTTCTTCCTCACTTCACCAAGACACCCTTACACCCTAGGGAAGAGCAGCCGCACCACTTCCCTCCTTCCTCACTGCCGCCAAACTCTCACCACCCTAAACTCGCCGTCGGCCAGCAACACTCCTTAGACCAGCTGACCCCAAGCAACAAATCGGACCTCCTCGCCTGGCCACGAGATCCTACCACAAGACCATAACTGCCGCCAGCCCTTCACCTCTATCACCACCAATCCCGCCGCCGCGAGCCCAGATCTCACAAGAAATTCGGAGACCAACCACTCGACTCACCCCCAGCTCCAAAACACAAAAATCAGCCGCCACCCACAATGAAACTCGTTGGAGTGCCGTATCAAAATGGGATTTAGGATTAGCAGTTGGTTGCGGTGAAATTGTCGGTATTGTCAATCTTCAAGCCACATAACTTTGACTTTATTTCATCAAACAATTATTAGTATTATTTTTCATTGGAGCAATACTTATATTATTTCCTTCCAATCAACAATACTTCCCAATTCAGTAGAATTACTAGAACGTGATTTTCAAAGTTGCACTAAGGAGACTTCCTTGTGCCTTTTTTCCAATAGATAATAATCTAACTCAATAGCTTTTTGTTCCTCTACTGCAATGAACGAGTTGATTGCTATTTGGTACTTCTTTTTTGGTGGATTTGGTGTGGAGAAGGTGCAAATGAACTTCCATTGTTGAGGTGTACTGCTGCCTAGAGGTGTGTCCTTTCCATTTCTAATACTGGTAGTCGAGGTTTCGATCGCGGTTCATCTTTCTAGTCTACGGCTAACATCGGAAGTGTTTCTTTACGTGAGGTCCATTTCTTAACTTTGTGCTTAATTAATTTTCACTCTTTTACCTTGTGTGTTTGAGATTTCAATGAAATTCTGTTGATTTTAAGTTTTTTTCAATTATGTAATTATGTGGCTCTTGTTAAGGGAATTAGCTCATCCTTTTATTATTTCTATCATTAAGAATTAATTGTTTGGAAATACCATGATTTCGGGTGACATGTAAGTTTGGTTAGAGGAAACATCGGGTCATGGGTTCGGAAATTAAAAGTAAAAATTACTTTATGAATTTGATCGCTAGTAGCGTGATTTAGGATGGCCACATTAGGGTAGGCAAACTTTTAGGGATTTTATGTTTTAGTATATTTGAGGTGAGGGGTCTCCCATTAGTTAAATTTATCCGGGGAATGCCCCGAAGGATTTGTAAATATTTTATTCCGGGGAATGCCCCGAAGAACTTTGTAAATATTTTGGAGACCTTGACGAGCATTGTGAGAAGTCGTAGTATAGGTTAGTTCAGGATTTTTCTTTTCATGTTTATTTTTGTTTTCTTTATTAGGTGGGGACGACCTCGAGCCTTTTGTGTGTTTTTTGTGTGTGTGTTTTTACCTCAATTTGAATATCTTAAAAGCCAACTAGATCGAGCACACAATCGTACTAGTTACGGGACTCGGGGAATGCCTAACACCTTCTCCCCGAGTCAAATGAACCCCCCTTACCTTGAATCTCTGGTGCAGACTTAGTTTTTGAGTCAAATGTGTTTATGAAAGGAAATTGTTATTAAAATGGTGACCTGGCACACCGAAATCAAATGCCAGGTGGTGACTCTGAGTTAATCCTTTTAAAACACAATTCTTTGTCACTTCTCAAAATTGAAAAACCCTTTTCGAACTTTGCAAAAATCTTTTTATTTATTTAAAAGGGTTTAGTTAAGTTTGTTTTGAAAAAAGGGGTGTGACAGCGAGCATGTGATGTTATTGAAATCTGCATTTAACAAAACTAAAAGTAGAATAAGAAAAAGAGACAAGATTAAGAAAAGAGACATTCTTGGAAAATGAAATATTAATTCCATTTTTTAAGTTTAAAGATAGAAGGGTTTACATTGGAAAGTAAGACAATAAAGTAAAACATCCGGATCACACTCTGAGATAATCCGGACACAGAAAGGATAGCAAGACTCGCTACCGAGACTCCCATATGATGGGGGAACTTTTAGGCTTGGCGAGCGTTTTTCGGCTTTTCTTCTGTCTCGGCAATGGCTGCAATGGACTTCAGTGCCGGATCAAATTCTTCATCTTCACAAATCATTCCGACTACTGGCCCAGTGTGAGCAGGCAGGGGATTATTCATCATATTAGGGTCTTCTTCATCCCTAAACACTATTGCCTGGACCTTGATGAGGACTTCTACTGCTCTTTAAAGAGTCCAACAATCTTCAGTGTCATGCCCCACTGCTCCTGAGTGGTATTCACATCTAGCATCAGCTCGGTGCGAGGGGTACTCGGGGTTCGTCCATTTTGGGGTCACTAGGTGCAACAGACCTATCCTGACCAACTTTTGGAACAAGCTAGAGTATGATTCACCAATTGGGATGAATTGATTCCTTCCGGGGGCTCTTTTGAGCGAGGATTGTATTGGGGAACATTTGGTTGGGTATTATATGGAGCTTGGTAAGGGTGGCCATTTCTAGGAGGTGGAGCTCGATTTAGGGTGTAATGTTGTGGTCACATATAAGATTCGCGTTCATCACTGCATAGGGAGGCGGTGCCACGGCATATGCAGCATCATCTTGATAGGGATAATAGTATTGTGGGACTTTAGGAAGCATATATGATTGGTTGAATGCCCTGCGGGCCCCCTTCGAGCTCGAAGCCATCATGTCTCCCTCTTCTATCTCGTTTCTGCTCATCAAACCTCCCGAACCATTTTGAACGTCCTGTGATGCAGCCTTAAAAGCAACTTGACTCAAGATTCGGCCTGTTTCCAAACCATTTTCGACCATCTCCCCAATTTTTATAGCCTCGTCGAACGAGATACCCATTGCAGACATCATGTTCTGGAAGTAGTTCGCCTCTTGGTCCTGTAGGAAGACCGTAACCATTTCTGATTCGTCCATTGGAGGCTTTACCCTGGCAGCTCGCTCACGCCGTTTGACAGCATATTCGCGAAAGCTTTCCTCGGTTTTCTTTTTCAAATTAGACAAAGAGTTCCTGTCAGGAGCGATGTCCACATTATACTAGAACAGGCGGACAAAGTCTCGGACCAAGTCATCCCACACATGCCAATGGGTAATTTCTTGATCTGTATACCATTCAGAAGCAATTCCGGTGAGGCTTTATCCAAAGTAGGCCATTACCAACTCTTCTTTTCGACCAGCACCGCTCAACTGGTTACAATATCGTTTCAACGGAGCGATCGGGTCTCCGTGCTTGTCACATTTGTTTTGGCGTCTTGAAACCAACCGGGAGGTGAACATGTGGAAACATGCATAAATCGGAGTACGAGACACTCTTCTGACCACTCAAACCCTACATGTTTTTTAAGCTTTGCTCTACGCTTCTCATCTTCCGAGACATTTCTTCCTACTCGGGATTTCTCATTGTTCTTTCCTGACCCATGGGAGACTCATATTGCGGAGGGTAAGAGTTTGGTGTAACATGAGTTGTGTCTAGCTGAAGTTGCAGGCCTTGAGAAGTGAAGTCTGAAGGCTTGAAGCATGTCCTGGGCACTGTTGGCTATGCCGGGGTGGAGACTGGTGGTGCGGTGAACATTGTTGGCGGTGCCCTTGAATCCGGCGCCTGGGAGTGAACCGCAGAAGGCATTCCGGGGCCATTAGACTGCATTAGAGGGTGCCCACATGGGATGAGTGGGTAGGGCACAAGGATGTTGGTAAGCCCACCTGAACTGGGGATCAATTCAAGGAAACCATTGATTACACTTGGTGGTTCCCTACCATTAGACCAGACGTCCCACATTTCCAACATGCGGAGATGCAACATTCTATTTTCTTCAGCAGTTGCTGATCCTGGCTGCGGAATAGCCGATGTCGGGATATCCATGAGACCGATGATTGGTAAATTTCTTATGGAGGCCATCTCTGCCTTTGGAACTTGTGAAGGACGAGAAGTCAGACTACTAACAAAACCAACCACCTAAATATGACATGTCTTATTTGCACACACAACAACCTGGTTATTTTGAGACATTTAACATATAGGAAATCGCATATTGGGGATGCAATGCACCTAACATTTAAATGTTATTACCATGTGTTTGAATGGTTGCGTGTTTCATCCCGGCCTTTAAATGTCCCTTTCAAATTTCGTCTCTCCCTCTTCTTTTTTTTTTCTTTCCATATCGCGATTTCTTTTTCTTTTTCTTTTTGTTATTTTCGCTCTTTGTTTTTCTCAGTTATTTTTGTCACTCTTTTTTTTATTCTCTTTTTTTCACTTTCTTTTTTTTTCTCTCTCTCTCTCTCTCTCTTTTTTTTTAAATCTTTTATGGTTATGATCGAATCCTATGGGGATTGCCTACATATCATGACGCCGCATGAATCAGATCTCGCGTAGTTTGGGCAAATCAAGAATGGAGTAAATAAACTAACACTCTCTCTCTCTCTTTTTTAAAACTCAGGCCATGAAAGCTTTTGGAAAAACACATTTTTTTTGGATTTTTTCTTTTAAATTTGTTATTGAAATATTTGAAAGAAGGACTTTAAAAGAAGGAAAATATTTTGGCTCTTTTTTTTTATTTTGCTTTTGAAATGTTTGAAAGAAAGACTTCTAAAAAAGCAAGAATGTTTCTCTTTTGGGCTTTTCTTTAATTTATTTTTTTGAATTTTTGAAAAAATACTTCAAGATAGAGGAAACCTGTATTTTGGATTTTTATTTTTCCTTCTTTTTTTAAATTTATTAAAATAAAGACTTCTAGAGAAGAAAGAATTTTTTTTTGATTTTTTTTTAATTTCTTGGCGAAAGACTTCTAAAAATGGTGGAAATATTTTTTTATTATTTTGATTGTGTCACGCAACAAACTCCCCAACCTTAGGGATCGTGATGGCGCCTAACACCACACTTGCTAGGCAAGCCAATTTTAGAATTCGATTAACTCCTTCCCTTAAATTTCCATTTGAACATAATACACAATATTAAAGTAGAACTTGCGCTGCCGACTTTCTATGTTAAATTTTTAAGCATAGACGAATAACAATTGAATAAAACGAGACACGGTCTACTTATATAAATAACTTAAAACCACCCCAGGGTCTGGTGTCACAAATCCACGGACTTCTAAAAGAATACTACAAATAATGGCTGAAAAAAATAGTGCAACTGTCCTGAAGGTAATAAAACAGTCTATGTAAAATGGGAGAAGACTCTCGGACTCTGCGAACGCCGGCAGATGTACCTCGTGTCTCCAACTGAATAGTGGTCGCTCTGGAATCCTCTACTGCTTACTAGTACCTGGATATGTGCAAAAGAGCACAGAGTGTAGTATCAGTACAACCGACTCCATGTACTGAGTAAGAGCCGAGCCTAACCTCGGCGAAGTAGTGACGAGGCTAAGGCGGGGCTTCAACAAATAAACATGTGATACTAATATACAAAGCAAGTAGGAACTCCAAACCAACAAATTCATGTACTGCAATGATATTAAAATAACACAATGGCCTCTTTCAGGCCTCAGCTATAACCAATTCTAAAAAATTTCCAAATTTTCAAAACTTTAACTTTGAATGAAAGTATTGCCAAAATCATGAAAATAGTAAGATAAACATTTTTAACTTTTCTAAATCTGTAACTCTCAAATTCTTGAATTTTCAAAGAAAACCCAGTAAAACATCATTTGAAATTCGGTAATTTTTTTTCTTCTCATTTTTCATGAAATCCAGTAAATCATAAGTGTCCTCCCTTATCACACCTTTGTTGCAGCGTGCAACCCGATCCCACATGTCCACCCTTATTCCTCCTCCCTACATATATCACCCTTATCGTTTCTGTTGCGGCGTGCAACCCGATCCCACATGTCCACCCTTATTACACCTTATATTAATTTATGAAGTTTTCACAATTCAGGCCAAGCCTTTCACAACATTTCTGTTTCAACAACACATCACAACCTTATATTAATTTATGAAGTTTTCACAATTAAGGCCAAGCCTTTCACAACGATTCTGTTTAAACGATACATCACAATCTTATATTGATTTATTAAGCCTTCACAATTAAGGCCAAGCCTTTCACAATATTTCTCTTTCAACAATATATCACAACCTTATATTAATTCATAAAGCTTTCACCATTAAGGCCAAGCCTTTCACAATATTTCTCTTTCAACAATATATCATAGGAACATCAATCTGTATATCTAAACTTTGTTAAACAACACCAAACTGCTCAATCGTTAGTCCCACAACAGAACCCAATAAACAACCAATACTCTTTACAAAATAACCACCATAATGTTTAACAACAAGGTAACAACATCAAATAGTCATAGAACAATTAAGACAAGAACCAATTAAGTTGGGAACGAGGTAAGGATCATGCTTAACAGGCAAATTGGGTGGTGCATGGATACTCGTCACCTCACCTATACACCACACCCATGCATTTCACATAGCAAACAAGTGGGGACTCATATTCCCTCAAGCCAAAGTTAGACCAAACACTTACCTCAGTCTCGCAAGCAATTCACTGCTCTAGCACTGCCTTCCCTTTAGAAATTGCCTCTAATCCGCTCGAATCTAATTACAATTCATCCAATGTTATCAATCATAGCCTAAACAAATTATCTTTATTGAAAAACAATGGTTTTACTAAGGTTTCATATTAATTTCAAAAATTCACCCCGGACCCACCTTGTCTAAACTCGAGGTTCAGACCAAAACCCGTTTACCCAATCTCCCCCGAGCACGAATATACAATTGGTATTAAAATCCGACCTCTATTCGAGGTCCAATTCCCCAAAAATTGAAATTCCTAAGTTCTACCCAAAACCCAAATTTTTACCATAGAAACTCTAGATTTTTGGTTGAAATCATTGTTAAAAATTGTTAGGAATTGAAAGAAATTATTTAGAGGTCACTTACCAATGATTTGAAGAAGTTTGGACCTTGGGAAAATCGCCTATGGAGGTTTAGGGTTTTAGAAAATTGGAAAAGAAGTAAAAATCCCGTCAAAAAGCAGATATAACAGGCTGCGGGTCTCGCATTTGCGAATTGGGGTTCGCATTTGCGAACCCTGGGCTTTCCGGGCATATACCGCAAATGCGAACAGGACCTCGCATTTGCGACCCAGGGACCTTGCATTTACGAGATCAGAGGCTTGCCATTAGCTTCGCATTTGCGAAGCCCGACCTCGCATTTGCGATATCAGAGACATGTACACCAGATGTGTCACAACCCAAAGTCCTAACTGAGGTCGTGATGGCGCCCAACGCCGGGGTCAGGCAAGCCAACACTCGTGTTACTAACGAGATTTCCTTACTTGATAAATTGTTCCAAGACTTGCCAAATTTTAAGGTCAAAGAATTGTAAGGTGAAAACATATAACTTAGCCAGCTCAAATCAACACAACCAAAAGGACTGTAAATAACATATACCGGGTCAAAAGTATAATATCTACTATGCGTGCCAGGACCTAGTGTCACAAGTCTACGGGCGGACTAGTAGAATATACAAAATATGATAGAATAACTGTGCCATTGTCTGAAAGAAATAGACAAAAATAACAAAAGACAGCTCGAAAGTGCTGTTGAGATACGCCAAGGGGAGCGGCTCACCGTGGAGTTGGGTACAGAGTATGCTCTCAAGATCGCGCTCCGGTCAGATAACCATATGCACTATAATGACCCGACCGGTCGTTTTAAGCTCTAGCACGTCGTTCAGCGGTTGGGAGTCATGAACAACTTCATTTTAGGTATTATGACATGCGTGTATGGTCGGAATTGAAATTCGGGAAGTTCGAAGTTAAATTGAAAGGAAAAGTCTCATTTCGGAAGCCTTAAGTTGGGAGAATCGACTAAGATTGGGATTTGGAGTAAAAGACCTCGGAATCAGGATCCGAAGGTTCCAGTAGGTTCGTACGATGATTTCAGACTTGGGCGTGTGTTCGGATCGGGTTTTGGATAACCCGGGAACGTTTCGCCGTATATTGTGGAAATCAGCATTTTCGAAGGAATTTCCTAAGTTTGGCTTGAAGAGCATTTTAGAGATATTGATGTCCGTTTGGGATTCCGAGTCTAGGAATTGCTTCGTATGGTGATTATGGAGTTGGGAGTGCGATCGGAAGTGAATTCGGATGTCCGGAGGTCAGTTTGTAATCATTTGGCTAAATATAGGAATTTGAAGGTTGTTGAAGAATCCGATCGAAAGCGGAAATTTTGATATCGGGGTCAGAATGCGATTCCGGAAGTTGGAGCAGGTTTGTAATGTCGAATATGACTTGTGTGCAAAATTTGGGGTCAATCGGATATGATTTGATGGGTTTCGGCGTCGGATGTAGAAGATTGAAATTCTAAGTTCTTAAAGATTTGGAGTGGAGATCGATTCATCATTTCGATATTGTTTGATGTGATTTGACCGTGTCATGTTTTGGGACAGGTTGGTTTAAATGGACGAGGTTCCGGGGGCCTCGGGTGGATTCCGGGTGGTTAACGGATCAAATGTGGAGTTGAAGAAGAGTTGAAGTTGCTGTCATCTGGTGTGACCGCACCTGCGAGGCTTTGGCCGCAGGTGCGGAGCCGTAGGTGAGACTTTGGGAGCCGCATGTGCGTGTTTTGGGCTGGAGCTAAGGAGGACGCAGGTGCGAGAGTTTGGGCGCACTTGCGGAAGCGCAGGTGCGAGCAGGAGACCGCAGGTGCGGAAATGAGGCCTGGGCAGAATGTTTTTAAACGAGAATCATGTCATTTCTCCTCCTATTTTTATTTGGTATGGGCGATTTTCAGGAGCTTCAAGGAAGGAATTTCATCAAGGCTCACAAGGTAAGTTGTTTCTACTTATATACAAGTTAAATACAAGGTTATTACATGGATTTGAACATGAAAATTTTGGGCAAATTGGGAATTTGAAGAAACCCTAGAAATTTGGTAATGTGGATTTTAGCCACGAATTGAGCATGAATATTTGAGTAAATTGTATATTTGAACTAGTAAAGCTACGGGTAGAGTTTATCTTCGAGAAATTTCGGAATCCGGGCACGTGGGCCCAAGGGCATTTTGGTCAATTCATTGGGCGGAGTTGGGAAATTATATAATTTGGATTTTGTTGCGAGTATTAGAGTGAATTTTAATTGCTTTGCCCGTTATTTGGTAGTTTTGGGGCGTTGTGCATCAATTGGAGTCGTCGGAAGGGCTTGGAAGTCGGCTATGGAATTTAGGAACGAGGTAAGTCTCCTTTCTAACTTTGTGAGGGGGAATTGTCCCCCTAGGTGAACTAATTAAGTATGTGTTACTATTTGTGGGGGCTACGTACGCATGAAGTGACGGGAGTACGTGCGTAGCTACTGTTATGCCATGTCTGGGTAGTCTAGGACCCACGAGCATGCCTTACTTGTTGTCCTGGTGAATTTATCAATGATATTAGCCTGGTGAGATGATAGAGTTAGTGATTGAATACTAAAAAGGGTAGAGCTTATTTTCCTTAATCAATTGAGAAAAGAATGGATCCTTCCTTGCATAATTGTGTTCCTGATAAGGTTATATTATTGAACATTATTGAACTTGGCAAATGAATTTCAAACATGATTTAAATACTATCTTCAGGTTCACCTAAAGAGAATTTTAACACTTTCCTGAGAAGTTGTTTCTTGATAAAAATGTGAATTTATTGTGTGAATATGTGTACATATGAGCACCTGAGTCGCAGGTATGATTCGCGAGCAGGTTAGCCTTATTATTATTATGTTGACCGCGTCGCATGATCGATTCGCGAGCGGGGAAAAATAGATGCATCTATGGTTCGATCCGTTCGACCCTCGGCAGTGCACATTTTATTATTCTTGGTCCGCGCCGTTCGACCCTCGGCATTTGTGATTGCGCATGTTAAATCCTGCGTATTTTCTGTAATTTATACATGATAAATGTTGTGTATTTCCTATGATTTATACATGATAAACACTGCGTATTTCCTGTGATTTATACATGTTTGTCGGTTTAAGGAAAAGTCGAAATGTCAGTTTAAATGAAGGATAAATGATGTGTAAAAGGGTGAAATAAGTTGGATGTTTCTTGTCCCATATTATTAATTGATTTTATACGATACTCATGCCTAGCACCTCACCTGATTATATTTATCCGACTTATAGCAAGTGTCTAATATGACCTCTCGTCACTACCTCTCTGAGGTTAGGAGGGATACTTACTGAGTACATGTTGTCTTAGTACTCATGCTACATTTGCTGTGCATTTTGTTGCACAGGTATCTTCATAGCACAGTGGTTGACTTGGAGACTTAGACGGGCTGTATCATCCGGAGGCATTCCGCAGCTGAGAGAGTCTCCCTTCTATGTATTTGCACTTTATTTTAAAGTCTTTTGTCCAATTTGTACTTCGGACAAGCGTTGTATAATTGTATAAATTCTTAAAAGTTGCTCATGTACTTGTGTCACCGGGTTCTGGGGATATGTTGGGATTTATTTTCTTAACTGAATTGATTTTCTGTCTTATTTAATTTACGAAGATTCATTCATTTGATTATGAAATGCAATGAAAGGTAACGATTTCGAAATGTTTAAAACAGGAATTATTCCAACTAGTTAAGGATTGGCTTGCCTGACAGTGGTGTCCGGCGCCATCACGACCTTATGAAATTTGGGTCGTGACATGCACCTGCCTCAGAACCTGTACAATTAAGTACAGAAGTGTAGCATGAGTACATATAAATAAATATGTACCTAGTGAGTATCCCGTCTAATCTAGAAGAGGTAGTGACGAGAGGACGACGTGATACTTACTAGGGTCAAGATGTAATAATATAAGTGAATGAAGACCAGACAGGGATAGCAGTTCCAGAAATCACAAGACATGAAAATATCAAGTATAAATTTACAATTTACCTCTGCATGCCATATCACACTAGTATAAAATAAGCTAACTTTTCCTTTTCACATGAAGCAGTTTATATGATAACAACGAGACTCTCAGTCAAAATATACAGCACATAGTATGCCGAAGCGTATGGCTGAAGCGTCGCGAAAATAAATGTGCATTGTTGAGGGTCGAACGGCTCGAACCATAGATGCATCTATTACCCCGCTCGTGAATCGAACATGCGACGCGGTAGACATAATATTAAGGCTACCCCGCTCGCGAATCATACATGCGATGCGGGTGCTCGTATACATACACAGAGTTATAAGGAAATCTAGGAATTCAATAGAGATTATACTTGCAAACAAGAACTTAAGCATCTGAAATTTTGAACGTAACTTCCTAATATTCTCATGCTAATTCAAGGGTAATAAGCAACTCAAAATACATTTAGGGTTACATGTAAGGCACATAAAAGCATGCTCGTGAGTCCTAAAACTACCCGACATGGCATAATAGTAGCTACGCACGGACTCTCGTCACTTTGTGCGTGCGTAGCCCCCCACAAATAAGGACATTTAAATCATGTATAATTACCTATGGGGACAATTCCCTCTTACAAGGTTAGAAAGGAGACTCACCTCGTGCCGAGCTTACTTTCCGGGTCAAGAACGCGCCCGAAACTCTGAACTCTACACCCGAGGGCTCGAAACTAGCCAAATGTTATACAAATACATCAATTTATGCTCAAAGTATAAAAATCCCCCTATTTAATTAGTAAATTCATCATTCTTGAAGAAATTCCAAAATTCACCCCCGGGCCCGCACGCTCGGATTCCGAAAATTCACGAAGGAAACACTCACCCATAACCTAAGGATTTGTCAATACATGATTTTTACTTGATTTCATAGCTAATTGACGGATAATTTCCTAATTTTCTCGAAAGCCCTAGGTTACTACCCAGTTCTTGATTTTCACTAATTTAGAAGGTTAATTTAGCTAAGAATTCATGAACTAAACTGACTTTGGGGTAGAATTTACTTACCTCTCAGTGGTTGGGTTGTGGAGTCCTTTTTCCAAGCTCTCAAAGTCTTTTAATGGAGGAGAGAATGAGGAAAAATGGACATTCCCCGTGTTTTAAAGAAACACACTGCGTAACAGTGGTTCTGCACCTGCGGCTCAAGGACCGCACCTGCGAACAAAGGCTCGCACCTGCGGAAATGGGCGAGGAGGCCTGGGCCCGCACCTGCGGAGAGGAGACCGCATCTACGGCTCCGCTCCTGCGGAACTTTGTCCGCACCTGCGAGAAATGGGCTGCCCGCTGGCGGTCGCACCTGCGACTGGGCAACCGCACCTGCGGTCACACCAGAACAGGTGCACCAGCAGCTTTTTCAGCTGGCTTTTGGCCTCGTTTGGTGTCCCAGAGGCACCTGGGCCCATCCGAGCCCCCGTCCAATTATACTTACAAGTCTCAAATCACAATATGGACTTGCTCGAGCCTTCAAAACACTCAAAACAACGCTAAAACTTAAACTCACATCTCAAAACCCCTAGAATCAAAACTTGAGAACTTCAAGTTTTTTGAATTCGATAACAATGCGCCGAATCGACCTATACTACTCGGAATGACACCAAATTTTGCAGGCAAGTCATAAATGACATAATGGAATTATTCCCGGTCTCGAAATTCCGTTCGAACCTCGATAACACAAAAACACATTTTAAACCAAATTTCAAACTTAAGGAAACTCTTATTTCGATATTGGGTGCCGAAATGCTCCCGGGTCATCCAAAACCCATTCCGAACATACTCCCAAGTCCGAAATCATCATACGAAGCTACCGGAACTGTCGAAACTCGATTCCGAGGTCGTTTACTCAAAATGTTGACCGAAGTCAAACTTGTCCAAAAAGGCCAACCTTAAGGAACTAAGTGTTCCTATACCACTCAAAACACTTCCGAATCCCGAAGCACCCGTCGCCGCAAGTCATAAATCACAATAAGCCGCTATGAGAAGTTTCATTTAGGGGAACGGGGTCCGATAACGCAAAACGACCGATCGGGTCGTTTCAAGATGTTTCAGCTGTTGGGAATTTTTCTTAAGTCTAGACACTCCGTAGCCTACCCGAAACTCACCCGAGCCCTCGTGGCTCCAAACCAAACATGCACACACATCTAAAAATATCATACGGACTTGTTTGCTAAATCAAATCATCAAATTCACATCAAAATCTACAGATTTGGCCTCAAAATTCAAGATTTTCTCAAGAACACTCAATTTTCCAACTTACAAACCGGATGTCCGAATTGCATCAAATCAACTCCGATTCTCATGAAACTTCATAGATAGGACTTATATAACATAAAAAACTTGTTCCGGGCTCCAGAACAACAATACATGCCCGATAACATATATTTCACATAATGTTTCATTTATGTATTTCTTGAATTAACCAACAGAACAATTTTCTTCAAAAATTGTTTTCTAAGGCTTGGGACCTCGGAATTCATTTTCGGGCATACGCCCAAGTCCCATATTTTATTGCAGAGCTCTCGGGATCGTCGAAACACAGATCCGGGTCCGTTTACTCAAAATGTTGACCAAAGTCAACTATAATCAAGTTTTAACTCTAGAATTCACTATTTCTCATGTTTTAACATAAAAGCTTTCCGGTTTCACGCCCCGACCGCGCACGCAAATAAAGATATTTAAAATTAACCTTTTTATGACAATTAAGCATGGGACGGAGTCTTAATTTATAAAATGACCTCTTGGGTCATCACAATCTTCACCTCTAAAACACACGTTCGTCCTCGAACGGACATAGAAATTTACCTGAAATTGCGAACAAATGTGGATATCTACTCTGCATGTCTGACTTGGACTCCCAAGTAGCTACCTCAACAGGCTGACCTCTCCACTACACACGAACTGTGGGATAACTCATAGACCTCAACTGACGAACCTGCCGGTCTAAAATGGCTACCGGCTCCTCCTCATAAGTCAAGTCTTTGTGGAATTGGACAGAGCTGAAATCTAACACGTGGGACGGGTCACCATGATATTTCCGGAGCATAGATACGTGGAATACCAGATGAACTGAGGATAACCCTAGAGGCAATGCAATCATATAAGCTACCTCCCCCACTCTATCAAGAATCTCGAACGACCCGATATACCTAAGGCTCTATTTACCCTTCTTTTCGAATCTCATAACACCCTTCATGGGCGACAGACGAAGCAATACTCTCTCACCCACCATAAATTCCACATCACAAACCTTACGATTGGCATAACTCTTTTGCCTAGACTGAGCTGCACGAAGTCTCTCCTGAATAATCTTGACCTTATCCAAGGCCTCCTAAACTAAGTCCGTACCCAGCAACCTATCTCCTCCCGGCTCGAACCATCCAACCGGTGACCTGCAATGTCTACCATACAATGCCTGATAAGGAGCCATCTGAATGCTTGCCTGATAGCTATTATTATAAGCAAACTCTGCTAACGGCAAGATTTGATCCCATGAGCCCCCAAAGTCGATAACACAAGCGCGGAGTATGTCCTCCAATATCTGAATAGTACGCTCGGACTGTCCGTCAGTATGAGGGTGAAATGATGTACTCAATTCTACTAAGGTACCCAGCTCCCGCTGAACTGCTCTCCAAAAGTGCGACGTAAACTGCGTGCCTCGATCGGAAATGATAGACACGGGTACACCATAAAGGTGAACAATCTCCCGAATATATAACTCAGTCAACCGCTCTGAAGTATAAGTACTTGCCACAGGGATGAAGTGTGCTGATTTAGTCAGTCTATCCACAATAACCCAAACTGCATCGAATTTGCTTTGAGTCCGTGGGAGCCCGACAACGAAGTCCATAGTGATACGCTCCCACTTCCACTCAAGGATCTCTATCTGCTGAAGCAAACCACCAGCTCTCTGATGCTCATACTTTACTTGCTGACAATTTACGCAACGAGCCACATACGCCACAATGTTCTTTTTCATCTTTCTCCACCAATAATGCTGCTTCAAGTCTTGGTACATTTTTGCTGCACCTTGGTGAATAGAATACTTGGAGTTGTTTGCCTCCTCGAGAATCAACTCACGAAGGCCATCGACATTAGGCACACACAACCTACCTTGCATCCTCAAAATGCCATCATTCCCAACTGTAACCTGCTTGGAATCACCATGCCGAACTGTGTCCCTGAGGACCGCCAAATACGGGTCATCATCCTGCCGCTCCCGAATACGGTCAATTAAGGAAGACCGAGCGATAGTACATGCTAGAATGCTACTGGGCGAAATTTCCAACCTCACGAACTGATTAGCTATTGTCTGAATATATGAGGCTAACGGTATCTCACCGACTGGAATGCACGCAAGGCTGCCCATACTCACCGCCTTCCTACTCAATGCATCAGCCACCATGTTGGCCTTACCTGGGGTGATACAATATGGTGAAATCATAATCCTTCAGTAACTTTAACCATCTCTGCTGTCTCAAATTTAGATCCTTCTACTTAAAGAAGTACTGGAGACTGCGATGGTCGGTGAAAACCTCACACGACACGCCGCAAAGATAGTGCCTCCAAAATTTCAATGCATGAACAATGGTTGCCAACTCTAAGTCGTGAACAGGGTAATTCTTCTCATGGACTTTCAACTGACGAGATGCATATGCAATCACTCTTCCATCCTGCATCAACACTGCTCCAAGGCCAACTAGTGAAGCATCACAATATACCGTGAAAGAACCCGAATCTGATAGTAACACCAATACTGGAGTTGTAGTCAAGGCTGTCTTGAGCTTCTGAAAGCTCGCCTCGCACTCATATGACCATTTAAATGGGGCACCTTTCTGAGTCAATTAGTGATTGGGGCCTATGGATGAAAACCCCTCCACAAAACGTCGAAAATAACCCGCTAAACTCAAGAAACTCCTAATCTCTGTAGCCGTGGTAGGTCTAGGCCAGTTCTTGACTGCCTCTATCTTTTTAGAATCAACCTAAATACCGTCTGCTGATACGATGTGTCCCATAAAGGCTACCGAACCCAACCAGAACTCACATTTAGAAAACTTGGCATACAACTGATTATCTCTCAAAGTCTGGAGTGCTATACGGAGATGCTGCTCGTGCTCCCCCCGACCGCGGGAGTATATAAGGATTTCATCAATGAACACAACCACGAAGGAGTCCAGATGGGGTTTGAAAACTCGATTCATCAAATTCGTAAAGGCTGCTGGAGCGTTAGTCAATCCAAAAGACATGACCAAAAATTCATAATGCACATACCTTGTCCGAAAGGCTGTCTTAGGAACATCAGACGCTCTGATCTTCAGCTGGTGATAGCCCGATCTCAAATCAATTTTTGAAAACACCCTAGCACCTTTAAGCTGATCAAATAGGTCATCAATCCTCGGCAATAGATATTTATTCTTAATAGTAACTTTATTTAGCTTCCTGTAATCTATGCACATCCTCATCGACCCATCTTTCTTCTTTACAAACAAAACCGGTGCACCCCAAGGCGAAACACTAGGTATGATAGAACCCTTATCTAACAAGTCTTGCAATTGCTCTTTTAATTCCTTCAATTCTAGTGGGGCCATAGATATGGAGGAATGGAAATGGGTTGAGTGCCCGGAGCCACATCAATACATAAATCAATGTCCCTGTCGGACGGCATACCCGGCAGGTCTGCAGGAAATACCCTAGGAAACTCACGCACGATAGGAACTGACTCTATGGAAGAAATCTCAGCATCGGAATCACGAATATAAGCCAAATAAACCAAACACCCTTTTTCCACCATGTTTAGAAGCAAGAGATCAACACTAGTCTTAAGACTTTCAATGACTACTACACACGAACGATATACTCGATCTACTACAATTGCATCCCCCACCGGTGTAGACACATGAACAGGAACACTCAAGGGCTCATGGGACACATCCAAATATGAAGCAAAATAGGATGAAACATACGAATAAGTAGACCTCGAATCAAACAAAACTGAAGCAGCTCTATCACAGACTGAGATGATACCTGTAATAACAGCGTCAGAGGACTCCGCCTCAGGCCTGGCTGGGAAAGCATAAAGTCGGGGCTGGGCCCCGCCACCTTGAACATCACCTCTGGGAGGGCCTCCACCTCTAGCAGGATGACCTCCACCTCTAGATACTTGTCTACCACTTCTAACATTATGGCCTCTACCTCTAACTGTCTGACCCCTACCCCTTGCTGGCTGGGTAGCTGGTGCTATAGCTGGTGCCGGAACTATGGCACGAGAACCCTAGTACCGCTGCTAGCTACTCAGAAACTTCGGGCAAGCTCTCCAAATGTCCCCATATTCACCGCACTCAAAACATCCTTCCTGATATGAGGGCTGACCCTAACGAACAGGCTGACCCCGCCTATAACTCTGTAGCAGAAATGCTCTAATCGGAGCTGAAGGAGCACTGTAGGCAGGCTGATAAGAAGGAGGTATATAAGAGCCACGACCCCCTGAAGTACCATGCGAAACCTGTAGTGCTGAATGAAATGGCCTGGAAGAATGACCTCTGCCATGTAAAATCCCGCCTCCAGATGAGGCACCACTGAAACCGCCGGAATGGCGAGGTCTCTTATCTGACCCCTGACCTCCCATCCAAAGAACTGACTCAATCCTCCTAGCTATATTAGTTGCATCCTAAAGAGAAATCTCAGACCCCGTCTCCTTGTCCATCTACAACCTGATGGGCTGAGCAAGGCCATCAATGAACCGTCTTACCCTCTCTTTCTCTGTGGGCAATATAAGAATAGCATGTCTAGCCAGCTCCACAAAATGAGTCTCATACTATGTTACAGTCATGCTGCCCTGCTGAAGTCGCTCAAACTGACGACGCTTATCCTCTCGAGCAGTGACAGGTAAGAACTTCTCCAAAAAGAGGTGAGTGAACTGATCCCAAGTCAGAGTAGGTGATCCAGCTGTCTTAGTCAACAAATAGTCCCTCCACCACTGTTTGGCGGAACCCGTCATCTGAAAAGTTGCGAAATCGACCCCATTGGTCTCCAAAATTCCCATATTGCGTAACACCTCATGACAGCTATCCAGATATTCCTGAGGGTCCTTTGAAGTATCACCACTAAAATGGACATGGAATAACTTAATGAACCTTTCAAGTCTCCACAAGGCATCGGTAGACATAGCTGCCCCATTAGCGGGCGGCACCGCTACAACTGGCTGAATTACCCCAACGGGATTAGCTACTGGGGTCTGGTCCTAGGGAGTAGCCTGGATTGGAGTATGGGTGGCAGGAGTCTGAATCCCTCCCCCAGCCTGAGATACGGTTGCAACAGTAGGGAATGTGCCCGTCTGGGCCACACTCTCCATCAAGCCCACTAAACGGACCAAAGCATCCCGAAGAACCGGGGTAGCAATAAACTCCTCGAGAACCTGAGCTGGTCTCGCGGAACAGTCTGAGCCGGAACCCCCTCATCAACCTCAATCTGGGGTCCCGCAGCTGGGGTTGCTGCATGAGCAATGGGCTGAGTCCTGCCCCTGCCTCGGCCTCGGCACCTAGTAGGAGCTGCTGCTGCTGGAGGATCGGTATTCTGATCAGCGGAAGATGAAGCACGTGTTCTCTCCATCTGCGAGAGAGTAAAAGAATCTAATGAGTATTTTTTCAGGATATAAGAATCGCACGATGGAGTAGAAATAAAAATGGAGATGTGTCCTAACTCAACAGCCTCCGAGAGATAAGTACAGACGTCTCCGTACTGATCCTTCGGACTCTACTAAGCTTATTCGTGGATTGTGAGACCTAGGTAACCTAGTGCTCTGATACCAACTTGTCACGACCCAAACTCCCCAACCTTAGGGATCGTGATGGCGCCTAACACCACACTCGCTAGGCAAGACAATGTTAGAATTCGATTAACTCCTTCCCTTAAATTTCCATTTGAATATAATACACAATAACAAAGTAGAACTTACGCTGCCGACGTTCTATGTTAAATTTTTAAGCATAGACGAATAACAATTGAATAAAACGAGCCACGATCTACTTATGTAAATAACTTAAAACCACCCCAGGGTCTGGTGTCACAAATCCACGGACTTCTAAAAGAATACTACAAATAATGGCTGAAAGAAATAGTGCAACAGTTCTGAAGCTAATAAAACAGTCTATGTAAAATGGGAGAAGACTCTTGGACTCTGCAAACACCGGCAGATGTATCTCGTGTCTCCAACTAAATATTGGTCGCTGTGGAATCCTCTACTGCTTACTAGTACCTGGATATATGCAAAAGAGCACAGAGTGTAGTATCAGTACAACCGACCCCATGTACTGAGTAAGTGTCGAGCCTAACCTCGGCGAAGTAGTGACGAGGCTAAGGCGGGGCTTCAACAAATAAACCTGTGATACTAATATACAAAGCAAGTAGGAAATCCAAACCAACAAATTCAAGTACTGCAATGATATTAAAATAACACAACCGCCTCTTTCAGGCCTCAACTATAGCCAATTCTCAGAAATTTCCAAATTTTCAAAACTTAAACTTTGAATGAAAGTATTGCCAAAATCATGAAAATAGTAAGATAAACATTTTTAACTTTTCCAAATCTGTAACTCTCAAATCCTTGAATTTTCAAAGAAAACCCAGTAAAACATCATTTGAAATTCAGTAAAAAACATTTTTTTTTCATTTTTCATGAAATCCAGTAAATCATAAGTGTCCTCCCTTATCACACCAAGTTGCAGCGTGCAACCTGATCCCACCTGTCCACCCTTATTCCTCCTCCCTACATATATCACCCTTATCGCTTATGTTGCGGCGTGCAACCTGATCCCACCTGTCCACCCTTATTACACCTTTGTTGTGGCATGCAACCCGCTCCCACCAGACATATCATCACCTTATATTAATTTATGAAGTTTTCACAATTCAGGCCAAGCCTTTCACAACGTTTCTGTTTCAACAATACATCACAACCTTATATTAATTTATTAAGTCTTCACAATTAAGGCCAAGCCTTTCACAATATTTCTCTTTCAACAATATATCACAGCCTTATATTAATTCATAAACCTTTCACCATTAAGGCCAAGCCTTTCACAATATTTCTCTTTCAACAATATATCACAGGAACATCAATGTGTATATCTAAACTTCGTAAAATAACACCAAATTGCTCAATCGTTTGTCCCACAAGGGAACCCAATAAACAACCAATACTCTTTACAAAATAACCACCAAAATGGTTAACAACAAGGTAACAACATCAAATAGTCATAGAACAATTAAGGCAAGAACCAATTAAGTTGGGATCGGGGAAAGGATCATGCTTAACAGGCAAATTGGGTGGTGCATAGATACTCGTCACCTCACCTATACACCACACCCATGCATTTCACATAGCAAACAAGTGGGGACTCATATTCCCTCAAGCCAAAGTTAGACAAAATACTTACCTCAGTCTTGCAAGCAATTCACTGCTCTAGCACTGCTTTCCCTTTAGAAATTGCCTCTAATCCGCTCGAATCTTATTACAATTCGTCCAATTTTATCAATCATAGCCTAAATGAATCATCTTTATTGAAAAACAATGGTTTTACTAAGGTTTCATATTAATTTCGAAAATTCACCCCGGACCCACCTGGTCTAAATTCGAGGTTCCGACCAAACCCGTTTACCCAATCTCCCCCGAGCACGAATATACAATTGGTATTGAAATCCGACCTCTATTCGAGGTCCAATTCCCCAAAAATTGAAATTCCTAAGTTCTACCCAAAACTCAAATTTTTACCATGGAAACTCTAGATTTTTGGTTGAAATCATTGTTAAAAGTTGTTAGGAATTGAAAGAAATTAGTTAGAGGTCACTTACAATTGATTTGAAGAAGTTTGGACCTTGGGAAAATCTCCTGTGGAGGTTTAGGGTTTTAGAAAATTGGAAAAGAAGGAAAAACTCCCGTCAAAAAGCAGATATAACAGGTTGCGGGTCTCGCATTCCGGGCTTTCCGGGTATATATCGCAAATGCGAACAGGACCTCGTATTTGCGAACAATGTCCTTCCCATTTGCGACCCAGGGACCTCGCATTTGCGAGATCAGAGACCTGTACACCAGATATTTCAGCTGTTGGGAATTTTTCGAAGTCTAGACACTCCGTAGCCTACCCGGAACTCACCCGAGCCCTTGTGGCACCAATCCAAACATGCACACACATCAACAAATATCACACATACTTGTTTGTGAAATCAAATCCTCAAATTCACATCAAAATCTACAGATTTGGCCTTTAAATTCAAGATTTTCTGAAGAACACTCTATTTTCCAACTTTTCAACTGGATGTCTGAATTGCATCAAATCAACTCCGATTCTCTTGAAACTTCACATATAGGACTTATATAACATAACAAACTTGTTCCGGCTCCGGAACCACAATACGGGCCCGATATCATATATTTCACATAATTTTTCATTTATGTATTTCTTGAATTACCCAACAGAATAAATTTCTTCAAAAATTGTTTTCTAAGGCTTGGGAACTCGGAATTCATTTCCAGGCATACGCCCAAGTCCCATATTTTACTGCGGACCTCCGGGATCGTCGGAACACATATCCGGGTCCGTTTACTCAAAATGTTGACCAAAGTCAACTATAATCAAGTTTTAACTCTAGAATTTACTATTTCTCATATTTTAACATAAAAGCTTTTCGGTTTCACGCTCGGACCGCGCACGCAAATCAAGATATTTAAAATTAACCTTTTATGACAATTAAGCATGGGACAGAGTCTATATTTATAAAATGACATCTTGGGTCATCACAGATTGATTTTTTTTAATGAAAGACTTCTAAATATTCATTTTCTTTTGTTTTGAACTTTGAATATTTCAGAAGTAACAAGAAGATATTTTGTTGAATTTCCATTCGTTTAGTCTCCTTTAGTTTTAAGAAGACAGAAAATATTTTTGGATTTGATTTTTTTTTTTTTTTTGTTTTAGAAAGAAAGACTTCTAATGAAAAATAGAATATATATTTTTTGAAATTTCGTTTTCTTTATTTATTTTTTTGAATTTTTTGAAAGAAAAACTTCTATGGAAGAAGGAAAATATATATATATATATATATATAT